>BQKN01067121.1:287251-302717 GCA_022839385.1 Asparagus kiusianus | reverse complement strand
AACCCAGCCGCCTGCCTTTCCCCCCAAAAATTTCGCCGCCCCCCTTTTCCCCCCAAAATTTCGCCTCCCTTTCCCCTAGAAAGCTCAGAGGCATCACAGACGAGTGGGGTGAGAAATCGGACCCTGAACCAGAACCCGCATCCAAACCCGATCAAAAAATCCATGAAATCCCTCATCCCGATCCCATTTCCCCTTTCTCTCTCTCTCCCAATTGATTCGATCCCGGTCCTCTCCGCGATGAACTCCGGGTTCTCCGGCGACATCCTCCGCTCGATCCTGGAGCTCCTCCCGCCTCCCGATCTCGCCCGCGCCGCCTGCGTCTGCCGCCTCTGGCGCTTCCTCGCCTCCGACCGCGAGCTGCTGGAGCTCGCCTTCAGGAAACCGTGGAACATCAAGCGCGAGATGGGGACCCCGTCGTCGACGGCGTTCTGGTGGAGTCCCAGCCTCGATCGGTTCGCCATCTCGCACCACTTGCAGCGAGGTGATCCATCGCTGGACTCGCCCTTAAGTATTCCGTGCAGGTAAATTTTTATTTGTTATTTTTTTGGTGGGTGATTGGATGAATTTGGGTCTTTCTCATTTATCATTCTTTTTTCATCCCTCTTTTTTATGTTTGGACGAATGGGGCAAGGACTCGTCGTCGTCGGCGAAGATCACCGACGAATAGGGTGAGAAATTGGATCCGGATCTAGAGGCGGCATCGGAACTCAATCCTCCGAGGGATGAGGATGACTGGGGGAAGGAAGCGAGTTCGGGCTCTGAACCCGATAGTGACTAGTTGGGGAATTTAAAGAGTTGCCTTGTGGATAATCTCTATGGAACTGAGTATGGACTGAGAGCTAGCGTTGAGGTTAGGGCTGAGATTTTTGAGCTGGTAAGCCAGTTGGAGGCGGAGAATCCGACACCGGCGCCGAACGAGACGGCGGAGTTTCTTGATGGGAATTGGATTTTACTGTAAGTTTTCCATTGCGTTTTACTGATTTTAGTTGTCTAATTTGAAAATTTGCATTGCTTTCTAGAGCATGTCAAATGTTGTGATTATTACATATAATAAGAACACTTGAAATACACAACGAGTGGGGTGATGACTTGATTCTCTTGATATGCTAGACTTGGGCATTCTCTAAGTTTCAGTTATATATGTAATGTGTGTCTGTTGGTGTTCGTTTGATTATGCGCTAACTTACTGGTTCGTCTTTAGACTTATTTTTAGGAGATTTGCACTATATCGATCATTGTTGAACATGAGTGTTTGTAATGTGAGTTCATGCCACAATTCCAGCCTGATACTCCTATCGGTAACCACAACAATCCAAGGTGCATGATTGCTTTTGGTGACATTTGTTAACTTTTTTTCTTTAAAGTGAGTATTCTTCATTGTGATGATGCTTGGATCTCTATATTTAGATGAATATAATCTATTGATTTGCTTGACTATGTACATCTTTTCTCTAAACTTTGCAAATTCATACGAAGCAAACTTCTCTAGGATCTCTAAATTTCAGATTTTTAAAAATAATTTTAACCACGAATGTATCAAATATAATACTTAACATGCTGGGAGTTAGGGTGTAATGGACATCTAAGTATATCCAAAATTGCTTTGTGTCTGTAATCAGTGTCCTTATGATTCATAGACAGATGTGCATATATATTATGTTAATCTCCATTGGCTTCACACTAGCAAAGTTGATGCATACTGCCTGTTGTTCCTTTAATAGGAAAAGTACTTGGAAAGTTGATGTATACTTTAGAAGGAGATGAAAGGGAAGGATGAGGGATCGAGCCCGTAGGCGAAGGTAATAAAAAATGATTCCTTTTTTTCTAATGGCTTGAGAGGAACTAGAGTGAATAATGTTGGTCGAGAGATTGATGGGTATCCAAGCTTGGAGACCATACCATTGGCTCTGTTAGTAAATTAGTTGTTATTTTAAAAATAAGTTTGTAATTTGTAATAAGCTTCCTGTAGATTCAACATAAACGAGAACACATATGCTGTCTGGAAAACAATTTCCCATTTATGATTAGCTAGAAAACTCCTTGGCTAATTGAAAGAATGTAGGTCATTTTGTTCCTTGACACATGTAAACAAATACTTAGCAGCTTTAGTTTATCTGAAGGGTATTTCATCTTTTGGTGATTGGAAACAATGTAGGTCATTTTGTTAGCAATTTGAAAGAACTGTATGCCTAACTAATTGAAAGTCATAAACTTTTCCTATGTGGGATGCATTTTGTAGGCAGAAACATAGCTACTTGTAGATTGCTAAAGTGAAAGGCATGATGGTGGGGCTGAAGGGAATCGTTCCAAGAAGGTGAAAAGCGAAGATACATGCGAAGGGAAAATCCTATGTGAATTCGTGTAAATAATTGATGTAAAAGTTTGTAAACAATTTTTTTCTAGTATTTTTGTGAATGTATTATTTGAATATAATAAGATTTGATATTGAAATATAATTATATTGTGTTGGATATGATTATAATTTCTTTTTTGTTAATATTATGTACATGCATCCTAAGCAGATTCTGCAAAAAAAAAAAAAAACTACTGTAGCAAGTATCCTAGACGGAAATTCCGTCTAGGATACTAAAATTCCGTCTAGAATGCATTTTTTAAAAAAATCTAAAAATAAAAATAAAAAACATCAATTTCCGTCTAGAATAAGTATTCTAGACGGAAATTTCCGTCTAGAATACTCATTCTAGACGGAAATATTTTTCGTCTAGGATGAATTATTCTAGACGGAAATTCCGTCTAGAATAATCCGTCTAGGATGTATTCTAGACGGTTTTCAATTCCGTCTAGAATATTCCGTCTAGAATGTATTCTAGACGGAATTTCCGTCTAGAATACTGTATCCTGGACGGAAACATTCTAGACGGCTATTCCAGACGGAATTCCGTCTGGAATAGCTATTGCAGACGGTTTTTTAACTATTCCAGACGGAATATTCCGTCTGGAATGCCACCATTTGTACCAGTGCGCCTTCAGATTTTATTTATTTATTTATTTATTTATTTTTCATGTTTTTAGAACCAACTGCAGAAATATATGTCAACTATCATGTCAAGTTTTTCAAAGTTTCTCATGTCATCAAGAAACTTGCACAATTCATATACCCAAGTTACATGAGTCTAGACCATACAACATTGCTTATTAGCATTTACAGGATTTCAAGATAAAGGAAAAATATAGAACAATTCTGTAACTCTACAAGTCTGCGACAAAAAGATAGCTATAAACAACCTGTAGCTACCTTGTACATAATGAAGGAAATCCCGTGCTTATTACTTGCAAAATACACAACGGAGGACTGTATGTATAATAATACTAAGCATGTAGAGAGCATGAAATACAAGCTAGGACCATCCTAATTAAATCTAACATGATCCCTATAATAAAGAGAGCAACCAAGAGCTTTGAAGGCTTACTTTCGTAGCGTGATTCGATGGTAGATCGAATAACCCCTAGCTCGTTATCCTTGTTGTTGTAAACCTCCTTGTAGTGGATCTCCAAGTCTTCAAGTGAGCTTGATAAAATCGAAGTCTTCTTGAGACACAAGGCAATATATCCACCCCGGGGTACTATAAAATCCTACTACTTCATCTTACTCAAAGATTGCTAGAGTTTAGTAAGAGGTTGAGCTCTCTTTTATTCTCTTATGGAAAAAACCACTTAACCATTTTTTCATTAACCTTTCCATAAGAGAGAGAGCTCATATATATAGAGTGAGATATGTCATGACTCATCTCATGAGTCATGCCATGAGTCATCTAAATGTAATGATTCCTTTCATGAGTCATGCAAGTCATGCAAAGAGTCATGAAGAATCAAAACTATGTGCTACTATGTGCTAAAACCATATTCCCAAACCATACCACCTTAATGACTTATCTCATGACTCATTAATCAAGGTATAATAAAGTGTGTATTTCATAAATGAAAATACCACATCAATATGGTATTTCATAAATACGGTATTCTGTAATTTTCCAATCATTGACTAATAAGTCATCATATAACCCAAAAGTCAATGAGTTGACCAAAAATCAACTGTTGACCAAAAAGTTAACTAGTTGACTAAAAGTAAACTTTATGGGAAAAAAACTAGAATTCATTTCCTAAGCACATAGCATTCCAATTTTACCGATATACATAATCATTTATGTGTATCCGGTAAAATCATATATGCGTATCAATCATACGTATCACTCTATAAATTGTGTTTCATAGGATTCAAGTACGCGCTTGGTGCGACTCTAGGGCCTAACTTAAGAATTCGGCAGTGGATGATATCCACAAGTACAATAGAGGTGCTAGCTACACATGAAGACTATCCGGGTATAAGTTGTGATAAATGTCTGTAAGATGCTAACATAATTTTATCAGGACCATTCAGTGATTATATTGTACAGTCCGGTCTCTTCGTTAAACCATGTCAAACTATCGAGCCTAGGGTATAGAAACTGTCAAACCCTAATAGCTCGATTAGTGTTTGTTGATATTAAACTCATAACCTATAAGATCAAACTGATACTCAACTTATCTTAGTTACCTTGGCTAAGGATTTCCTAGCTATAGTTATATTAAACAATCTTATGACATCAACCCCCTATACTGGAAGAGACGAATCTCATCTTGGCATCTCAATATCTACTTATGTCTCGGGATGCATCCAACAAAAACCGTTATGCACAACTCAATGAGAACTGTGGTTAGGTAAAAGTCTAAGTGCACCTATACTGACATGTAAGATATTGCACTCATGCCTCAGGTCAAGAGACTACTTTGTACTGTATCACTTGAGAACTTCTCTTTGACAGTTAAGTATAATTACCAACTAGATATTCTCAGTGAGTCTTTTAGTCAACTCATTCATTAATGAGTCACCTATATACAATATCTTGATGTCTCACATCAATGATCCAAGAGATGGATCATCATCCTACCAAAGGAGAAATAGAGTATACACTAGTCTTCCCAAAGTGATGATGTCTCATTTCAACACTTCATCGACTAAGAACATTTTAGAATATACGTTAGCGACAAATCAAATCTCTTCATTACGATCATATCCGAAATGTCTAATAGTCTAGTATCACTCTAAGAACTTTATCTGTATATAAAAATACCAGATAAGACCAAAATAGCATACTATTATTTTGAACAAAGATGTTATATTCATATAGGTGATGTTACAATATGCAATTATTGTCTGCGGGGTACTTATATCTAACAAATAATTCCTATCATGACATAGTAATTTCCCACTTAAAGCTCTGAATCATTTGCAAGCTTTGAGTAATAACTATAAACTCATTTGAATTTTAACCCTTTACGATCTCATGGCTGTACGAGAAGACTTACCCGTCTGAAAGATAATATATCGATCTCATATAAGATATACAAGACAACTTTGAGCGACAAGCCCAAAGACTGAACAGTTTTGGGAATTCTCTACCTACATGTGCATATGTATAATTATGAACACTTTTCTCTACTTGTATTTTGTAGAATGACAAACAAAACAACTCTTTCCTGTTTATTCTACTAGTTTATACATAAATTGGAAGGTTTTTAGAGAAAGACAGAATGTATAAATCAAACTTTTAATGAAGGGATCGATTGTTTGAATAATAAACAAGTATCCATGCCTTTGTTCCCACAAAATGGGACCGATGCTCCCATTGCGTATTGGTACTTATCAGGTATTGTTTCCTTACTACAGCTGATAAAAATCGTTGTTTTGGACGATGCATATGTAGAAAGCCTGTTTATTTTTTTCTAGTATTAACTAGCCAATTTGATCTTTTTTTCCTTCTTCCTATAGTGGAGATAGTCGCACGTAATGACAGATCACGGCCATATTATTAAAAGCTTGTGGTAAGAATGAGTTTCGTTCTAGTACCCGGAAATAATATTCCAAAGCCTTTGTATGCTCTCTGTTGCTTGTGTATATAAGTCCTATGTTATAGAGTATATAACTTCGATCATAGGGATCAATTTCTAGTCGCGTAGCTTCATAATAATTCTGTAAAGCTTCCGCATAATCTCCTTCCGATTGAGCTGAGTTTAATTCCAAGCTAAAACTTAGAATAATTTGAGAGACTAGAACTCTTATTTTTGTATAAAAAATAAAAAAAGTAGGATAATTTTATACCATTATCCCAATTCTAGTTTTGTTAGAGTTCTACCTGACTAACACTGTAAAATTTTATTCTAATTTTAGTTATATGTGACTAACACCTTAAAAATTTATTCTAATTTTAGTTATATCTAATTTTAGTTATATGTGACTAATTTTAGTTATATGTGACTAACACCTTAAAAATTTATCCCACAGATTATCCTAGTTCTAATTTTATGTTCTAGGTGACTAACCCCCATAATGAGGTGTTAGTCAATTGGTATATTTTCATGCAAAATGAGATAATTATTAAAGTGGAATAATTTTTTGCTAGTGGGATATTTTAGTGGGATAAATAGGAACAATTTTGTGAGGCGGGATATTTTGATAAAATAATGTGGGATAAATTTTTATAATCATGAAATATATATTTATGCATTTTGAAGATATAAATACTATTTATGTATTTTAAACTTACTATTATTGATTGATAATTGCTTACAAGAATGTTCTTTACTATTAAATAACTTTTGGTTAGACTATAAGACATTAACAATTATTATTATAAAAAAATATAAAAAATAAAAAATAACAAAATAAATATGCGTTCTAGTTTTTTACCACCTTGGTTACCAGCTAAAACTTGGAATAATTTGAGAGACTAGAACTCTCATTTTTGTATAGAAAAATAAAAAAAGTAGGATAATTTTGTACCATTATCCCAATTATAGTTTTGTTAGAGTTCTACTTGACTAACATTGTAAAATTTTATTCTAGTTTTAGTTCTATGTGACTAACACCTTAAAAATTTATCCCACAGATTATCCCAGTTCTAATTTTAAGTTCTAGGTGACTAACCCCCACTAAAATGCATAATACAAGTAAATAGAGTCAGGGGGGGTTAGTCACCTTGAAATTAAAATTAGAACTTGGATAATCTGTGAGATAAATTTTTAAGCTGTTAGTCACATAAAACTAAAACTAAAATAAAATTTCACAGTTTTAGTCAAATAGAACTCTAACAAAACTAGAATTGGGATAATGATATAAAATTATCCTAACTTTTTTTATTTTTTATACAAAAATAAGAGTTCTAGTCTCTCAAATTATTCTAAGTTTTAGCTTGGAACTGGGGGGTTAGTCACCTAGAACTGAAAATTTGAACTGGGATAATCTGTGGGATAAATTTTTAAGGCGTTAGTCACATAGAATTAAAACTAGAACAAAATTTTACAGTGTTAGTCAAGTAGAACTCTAAAAAAAACTAGAGTTGGGATAATTGTACAAAATTATCCCACTTTTTTAATTTTTCTATACAAAAATGAGAGTTCTAGTCTCTCAAATTATTCCAAGTTTTAGCTTGGAACTAGGTGGCACAAAACTAGAACTCATATATTTTTATTTTTATTTTTATATTTTTTATAATAATAATTGTTAATATCTTATAGTCTAACCAAAAGTTATTTAATAATAAAGAACATTCTTGTAAGCAATTATCAATCAATAATAAAAAGTTTAAAATACATAACTAGTATTTATATCTTCAAAATGCATAAATATATATTTCATGATTATAAAAATTTATCCCACTAAAATATCCCAATAGTAAAAAATTATTCCACTTTAACAATTATTCTATTTTGCATGAAAATGTTCAAATTGACTAATAGTTTCAGTTTTTTATTTTGGTTATCTATCACTTCACTCTTTATATCTATTCTTATAAATATTTTCCGTCTTAATTTGCAGCTTGTTCTACGGTTTTCTTGAGATTTTGTATTGCTGATTCTGGGCACGTGACTCTTTAAACTCAAACAACACTTACATGTCTTAACTTTTAGTGCATTCGTATTGCTTCTCTGTTCAAAGTACTTTATTTTAAAATGGTGGTTTGCTACGTTTCGGTGCTACTGCGTGCATGTTGCGTTTTGTTTGATTTGCTTCTGATATATTCTTCATGTTAGATATGGAAACAGAAGAAGATGATATGCTTCTTTACTCGAGGAGATTAAAGTCAAATGAGAAAGAGCGATAGAGAAGTATTCTAAAAAGAAGTTAGATATGGAAGAAGACAAAAGTAGGAGCAATTGATGTTCATGTTTACCTAAAAAAAGAAGAAGATTGAAATAAGGAAGGAAGCTTAGTACTATAATAAATGAACAGTACAAAAAACAAGGACAGGAGATAATAAATAAATAGAAGTTTCTTTTTTTTTAATAAGGGAGGCGCTACAGTCACACCCTCAACCACACCCCTAATCACACTCCTCACTCGCTACAGTGCACTGGGATCCACATGAGAATTTTTTAAAATTCTCATGTGGTCTACAGTACACTGGGGTCCACATGAGAATTTTTTAAAATTATCATGTGGGCCCCAGTGCACTGTAGCGAGAATGGAGTATGGTTAGAGGTGTGGTTAGTGGGTGTGCCTCTAGCATTTTCCAAAAAATAAAAAGAAAGCGCAAAAGCGAAAGCGTTTTTGACAAGCAATATAGAAAATGTAAACATGTAGAACCAAATATAAATCAACCTGCGCGATTGCTTGAATTGATTGCTTAAAATAGCATAATCCCTTATTGGTTACTGATAAAAATTTCTGACGCTCGATTATAACTATGGCTCATGTTTACAATTGGTTGAAATTAAAGTCTAACTTTCACAAAATTATTGCATATAAACGTTGATTATCACATAGTGATAGAATGTTTATACACTTAAAATCAACACTAATAAAAAAGGGTCATACACATTATTATTTCTACATAAAGATAGTCTCGATAAACAGAAGACTAAATTTCACATAAAGGTGTGCTTAGCTTTAGGGATTATCAGATGGCTAAATAGAATTAGACTTGAGGATATTTTCATTGGTAAAAATTATAATCGAGTTCAGATCGATCTACAAACTGAGATCTAAATATACTCTTCCTATTATTTTAGTTCAAGGTAATGTTTCATCTCTATACTTGGAATTTAATTTTCTTTTTGCACAAATAAAAATATTGTCTTATATTGAAATATATCATTTTAGTTCAAGATAATGTTTCATATCTACATTTAAAATTTAATTTTCTTTCAATGCACTTCAGAAAATATTGTCATTGAAATATATTATTTTAGTTCGAGGTAATTATAATCTCTACATTTGGGATTTAATTTTCTTTCAATGCAATTTACAAAAAAAAATTGTCGTATATTGAAATAGACATTCATTTAGACAATTTCTTTGGCAGAAGCCATTTCACTCTATAAGGGGGTAAATAATTTAAACCTACAAGTATACAACTATCAAGTTGTAGTATAGAAAGATTTCTATTCCTAAGAGAAAAGTGTGTAGAAAATATTCTAAATTAGTTCTTAGAAATGTATGTAGACAAGTGGGAGTGAAAGTGTGTAGAGATGTAGATAGAGTGCATGACTATTTACTTATAAAAGAAAACTAGAATAAGAGGGGAGAAACAGAGTGAAAAGAATAAAATAAAATGAAGACTAAATAAGGAGGAGAAATAAGAAAATAGAAAAGAACAAAATAAAAAAAGATAAGAAAATAATGAAAAAGAGAAAAATCAAAGAAAGTCAAAGATGGAGGAAATCAACTAGATAAATAAGGAACCTAGAATTGAATCCACTAGTTAATTTCATTTATGATTTTATGAACTACTCTTTTTTATCATATTTTATTTTATATTTACTAATCATAGATTATCAAATACTAAAAGACAACATAATTTATCAAATATTATCAAAATAGAATTATTATTCATGAAAAGAACAACAACTAGATGAAGAAACCGCGAAGAATTTCGAAGAAGAACAGGTTTTGGAGCACAGGAGAGTGTTTTGGAGTTTGGCGGTCGACCGCGGCACAAGGTCGGTCAACGCATACGTGCACAAACCTGAGATTTGGTTCAGGACTTAGCGCGGTCGACCGCTACGGTTGACGTGATACCCTGTAATGTTTTTTGACTCTCTGTCGTTTGATCGCGGTCGACCGCGAGCTTTTGGCGGTCGACCGCGTAGCGGGTATGGGCCTGTTTTGTCCTGTTCTTATTTGGTTTTGGTGTTTGTATAAATACCAATACACGTTCTAGGATTTCTTAAGGCAAGAGTTTGGGATATTTGGAGCACAGAAAAGAGGTATTTTCTGAGCTATTTGATTAGGGTTTATTTGGAGAGATTAAGAGCTTTGTTGGTGAGATTAGTTTGTTCCTTCGAGTGATTTGTAATCTCAAGTTGTACTCTTCTTCTCTATTAGTAAAAACATCATCCCCTTCTTGCCCCGTGGATGTAGATAATTGCCAAACCATGTTAAAATTGGTGTTTTGTTTGTGCATTGATTTTGGTTGGTTTTGGCCCTCGTTGATCGGCAATTGGTTTGGTTCCTCGACACGGTTTTCAAAAACAATTGGTATTTTTGCTCAACAATTGGTATCAGAGCTCGGGCTACGCTTGGGCTATTTGGAGGAGTAGATCGATTTGGGAAGCTCGTCTAGGGTTTCAGTTGGTGAGAAAGGTGGGATGTTTTTGGTAAAGCTTCTTTCTTTTCTCAGTTTTGGATCTATTCTTCGTTTGTTTCCGCACTGGTTGTTGGTGTGTTGAGGATTATGGCCAAGAAAGAGGGAGTTGAGGGTGGTTCTTCAGGTGTGAAGACTGTCCAAAGTTTGAGTATCCACTCGATGAAGATTAACGTGGAGAAGTTCAAGGGCACTAACAATTTTAGACTTTGGCGATGCGAAGACTTGGATGCGCTCAATGCACAGAATTTGGAATATACGTTGGAGTTGGACGGGAAACCGGACGACATTGATGAGAAGGTTTGGAAAAAGATGAATCAGACAACGTGTGGTGTGATTAGGTCTTGTCTCACTCAAGATCTAAAATATGATGTGATGAATGAGACTTCAGCTAAGAAGATTTGGGAAGTCCTAGAGGGCAAGTACTTGATGAAGAGCGTCAAAAACCGCTTGCATTTGAAGAGGAGGCTTTATCCCTTCCAATTGAAGAAGGGGACATCCATTAGTGATCACATGAATCACTACACGAAGTTTCTTGCAGATTTAGCGAATGTAGATGTCATTGTTGAAGATGAGGATAAGGCGTTGCTATTGTTGAGTTCTTTGCCCGACAAGGAATATCAGACTTTTGTCCTTACTTTTATTAATGGGGAGGCATCTCTTTCATATAGTGAGGTCACCGCTGCATTAGTGAATTACCATCTTAGGAAGAAGTACAGGGAGACTTCTATTGAGCCGGTAGCGGGGGCATTGGTTGCAAGAGCAAAGGGTTCAAATCGAGGTAGAAGGTCACACTCTAGAGGGGTACATCTTGAAATTCGTAGGAATCAGTGTGCTTTTTGTAAAGAAGATGGACATTGGAAAGCTGAATGCCTAAATTTGAATGATCAAGCCGGGAAGAATAAGGGGAAAGCTATTCAGGCTTCAGAGGTGAATGTTGTCAAGGCTAGTGGTAACGATTCAGATTCTTCGGACTACTCATTATCTGCACTGCCGTCAGTTTGTGTTGCCTACTCTACAGAGCGTATGTTGGACTCGGGTGCTACATACCACATTTACCCTAGGAGGGATTGGTTCTCCAGCTTTCAGGAGTTGGAAAGAGGGAATTTTGTACTCATGGGTAATGATCATGAATGTCCTATTGGTGGTATTAGCACCGTTTGGATTAGGATGAGTGACAGAATGATTCGGAACTTGGTTGGAGTGAGGTTCGTTCCTCAGTTAAAGAAGAACATCATTTCACTTGGAGCTTTGGAGACAGCAGGCTATAGGGTGACCTTGGCAGATGCACGTTTGAAGGTTATATTTGGGTCCATGATTGTGATGAAGGGCGTCAGAAGGAGTAACTTATACTATTTGCTTAGGAGCATGGTGATTGATAAAGCTTTGACGACTTTATTAGATTTGGCTAGATTGTGGCGTAGTTTGGTGTTGGGGTATTTGATTGGTGATGCCGTGCATAGGTTGTTGAGGAGTGTTTTGACCTGCAGATGGAAGTCCTTTGAGCACATTGCGATGAGAAAGACCGTGGTGGAGTTTGGTACTTCTATCCATCGAGAGATGGGTCTTTTAGGAGGTGTTCAGTCAGGTATTTGGAGGCCTTCCAAGGAGGCATTGTTGGGAGGTAATCGTTTTGTAGTTTCCGCAGTTGGTGATTGTTCTAGGCATTATTAGGTCACAACCAGTTCCCGTTGGTGTAAAGTCCTTGAAGTCAATAACAATTGGAAGAAGTGTTTGGTAGAAAGGTAACTCGTTGTTCTAGCTTTGGTAGGGGTCCTTTCTTGCGTTTGTACTGAGCTTATGGCAACTTGAAACACTTCATTGATGTGGAGACTTTGGGGCGACGAGATGAGATGACAGTTTCGATGGGTCGTTCCTTTCTAAAGGAGGATCGGCGTTGGTTGTCGAGCATTGGTTCTGGTTCTGGAGTTTCGATATATTTGGGTCATCTTAGTCATAGGTCGCCGACTGCTGCATTAGAAGTTATTGGATCTAGTTGAGCTGCTTCAGATTTTGGTTAGTGTCGGATATTTGGTTACCTAGCATTTAGTTACATCGAGGATGTGAGATTTGATCCGATTGCGTGTTTGGGATTTGGAGGCTCATTTGATTATCGTTTGGGAGCTTCTGATTTTGTTCTGAGCAGGAATGTTACTTTTGACTCTCAACAGGTGGAGAGTGTTGATCAGATCATTTGGATATCGCAGCAGGTGAAAGGTGATACTACTTTACGTTGGGTGGAACTTATTCCACATACTCCAGATCATAATGCGTTATTTGGGATTCTAGATGAGGTGGCACAGGTTGGGGATCATTTGATTTCGGATGCAGATGATGGATTGGTTTTGGATTCGGTTGCAGCTGGTGGACATGATTTGGATACGGCCATTGGTTCACCTCAGATGGAGGTGTTTGATTTGTATCAGTTTGGGGCCGCTATTAGTTACAGATCCATTGGCGATATTGGGGAAGAGTTGCAGACTTTTCTATTTGATTGAGGGCCTTTGGAGACCGTTTGGGTGAACTACGTGAAGGCTTGATTCCTTGGGCAAGAGGATACGTAGGCAGTTTTTATGATGCAGCCGATTTGGTGATTAGATACCGACATTTGGGTGAGTGTTCGCACTCCCGTTTGGGTCTCGACTTGTTAAGGATTGAGAAGCAGCAAGTGAGGCATTTGGCTTGGTTGGTGTTGGCTCAGTTTTAGTAGAAACTTTGCCGAGGTGGAGAATTGAAGAAACCGTAAAGAATTTCGAAGAAGAACAGGTTTTGGAGCTCAGGAGAGTGTTTTGGAGTTTGGCGGTCGACCGTGACACAAGGCCGGTCGACCGCATACGTTCACAAACCTGAGATTTAGTTCAGGACTTGGCGCGGTCGACCGCCGCGGTCGATCGCGATACCCTGTAATTTTTTTTACTCTCTATCGTTTGATCACAGTCGACCGCGTAGTGGGTATGGGCCTGTTTTGTGTTTCCTGTTCTTATTTGGTTTTGGTGTTTGTATAAATACCAATACACGTTCTAGGATTTCTTAAGGCAAGAGTTTGAGATATTTGGAGCACAGAAAAGAGGTATTTTCTGAGCTATTTGATTAGGGTTTATTTGGAGAGATTAAGAGCTTTGTTGGTGAGATTAGTTTGTTCCTTCGAGTGATTTGTAATCTCAAGTTGTACTCTTCTTCTCTATTAGTGAAAACTCCATCCCCTTCTTGCCCCGTGGACGTAGACAATTGCCGAACCACGTTAAATTGGTGTTTTGTTTGTGTATTGATTTTGGTTGGTTTTGGCCCTCGTTGATCGGCAATTGGTTTGGTTCCTCGACACGGTTTTCAACAACAATTGGTATTTTTGCCCAACACTAAATAATAATTCTAGAATTTATAAACATAACCTATCAATCAAATATTAAGCTAGATTATCAAATTCTTTTTCTACCAATTAATTCTCTAGTTGATAATCCTAAACATGACCATTTTGCTCAAAGAGAGAAATTCACAAATCAAAAAAAGGAAATTAAATTAGTTTTATACAATTCTAAAATTCCTATAAGATTAAATTTCACATATTGTGTAGTAAAAAAAGAAAATAAAATATAGGCTAGAAGGCATAAAAGAAAGAGAATAAATATAAAACTAACTAGCAAAATAAGAACAAGAATACAAAAATAAAGATCTAAATTATGAGTATAAATGAAATGTAATTAACAAAAATAAAAGAGTATAAAAATAGAACTATACTACAAAAAATTACAAGAAAATAAATCTAATCTACCAACATAAAAATAATAAGAAAATAAAATCCTAAAATATGAATTTAAAGAAAATAAAGGAGAAAAATAAAATCTTACTGTTGATGACTAGGACCAAACAGTCAATCGGATCTGGGCTGGGATCAGTTCTGATCCGGAACTGGATCGGTCCCCTTGGGTCCTCATCGAGATAGGGTAGAGGAGAGTGATGGAGGGGCCGCTCCCTTCTTCGATTTTATGCTAGGTTCTTGAACAGGGGCTTGATGTTCATTCTGCACAAACAAGAAGAACCCATGAGAGGGCGGGAACTGGTTCTCCCGTGGTTCCTCCGAAGGTCAAGTTAGTGAAACTCGAGTGGGAAAGGGGAAGGTTAGGAACCAATGTAGTTCTTGAAGTGGCAATGTGCATGCTCAGAGGATCTACGTGAGCTCTCCTGTGTAGACGAAGAACTGTCGGTTCTTTTTCTTTTTTAGAAAGAGAGAGAGAGAGAGAGAGGAAGCCTTGGCTTAAGCTTTTTTCTTAGGTCTTTGCCCCCCTTAGAGGTTAGGAGTCTACTTGTATATATCTCCATTGTTGGTGTTTTCGTCAAAAGTTGCTTTCGCTGTGGAATTCATTATATCTTCGGTCGATTACAATAAATTCAAAAGAGGTAGCCTTTTTATAAGACTCCTTTTACACAACAAAAATGAAGATTACAACTTTTTAGAAACAAACACAGGATCGTTGTTTGGATCGCTGCTTGCGTGGGATCTTTGCCTGTGCCGGGAGCGCTTTAGCTCGTGGACCGCCGAATCACAGATCCTGGTTGAATCGTGAAGGCTTTAATGATTCTTCCTTTGTTATCGAAGTGAGAATTTTAAACGATATCCTATCGAAGTAAGATAGTCGTTCTTCTTGAAAACAAGTCTAAGCTCGAATGTCAAGGAATCACTCCAGGAACTGAAATCTCTGCTCTTTCTGCTCTGGAATGCTCTCTGGTCAGCCTTGGATCGTCCTTGTGCCCCCCCTCCTTCAAAAAAATGATCTCAGGGGGTATTTATAGCCCCGAGAAGAAAACTGTCTTCCGAGACAGTGTTT
>BQKN01067121.1:262276-287241 GCA_022839385.1 Asparagus kiusianus | reverse complement strand
GTCTCGCTGGTCGAGACAGTGTTTGCTGTCTCGCCCAGCGAGACAGTAAATTTACTGTCTCGCCCTGCGAGACAGTAAAACACTGTCACGGAACTCTTTAACTGCCTGACAGTTTCTTGTAACTGCCTTCCCACGTTTTAAAACTCCGTTATTCTGGCAGTTATCAACGTGATTCTCGCCCACAACGTTCCCCACGTTCTTGAACAGTTGGTGGCCACGTGTCGGCGGTTTTCAATGCGGTTTTGAACCTCTAAAGTCTGTCTCGTCTGGGCGAGATAGTAAAGTCTGTCTCGCCTGGGCGAGACAGTAAAGTCTGTCTCGCCTGGGCGAGACAGTAAAGTCTGTCTTACCTGGGCGAGACAGTAAATTCTGTCTCGCCTTGGCGAGACAGTAAAGTCTGTCTCGCCTGGTGAGACAGTAAAGACTGTCTCGCCGGCGAGACAATCCAAACTTGTGTTCTTTTTGGCATTTTGGATGTCTTCTTCCTGAGCTGAGTTTGGATATCTTTCAGCATTTTTTGACGCCTACAGCTGGGATTAATAGGTCCCCTTATTCCTGCATAGGGAGGTGGTGATGAAGTGCAGGCTAAGAGCCGAGTCATCCCTCACTTTACAGGTATCGGCTGGCGACTGGAGGGGAAGTCACTTCAGCATAGGAGAGGGTGTCTTCGCATTTTTTAGGAACTGATTGAGAGCGTGGTAGAATGCACGCTGGTATGCTGAGTCATACGAGAGAGGGTGTCTCCGTATTTTCCGAGAAGTGATTATGAACGTAGCAGAAGGCACATGGGTAGCTGACTATTCATGGAGACCTTCAGACCAAAATCTCGATAAGGCCTGTCCGAAGTGGACTAAAATGCTGACATATTCTTTGGGGGAGAGGTTTGAGGCAGGGACTGAGTCCTCAACTTAGCCGACAGTAGTGTTAGACCCTAGAGGGGGGTGATTAGGGTCTTATGCTAATCTAATCCGATTTTATACCAATTAAAATTAATTAACAAGTTATCCTAACATGTATAAAATACAACAAGATATATGAGCTAGGATAAGCAATATGAACAATGAGATATATCCTATGTGATAAAAATATATGCAAGGATATATAACTAACACAAGGGTGAAATAAACATAAACAAGTTAGTGGATGAAAAAAATGAGCAATGCACAATTAGCGATATAAGATAAATGCAAAAGTAAATGCACCAAAGACAAACTCAAACACACTTAAATGATCATGGAGTTCGGACCTTCCGTCGTACGTCTCCGCTCCCTACTCCCGGGGAGAAATCCACTATCACGATCGGGTTTTCTACACTCACCCGAATAACGTTAACAACCACACTATGTCGGTTTTCAACGCTCACCGATCAACGTATACACTCACTCACAATGTTGGTTTTTAATGTTCACCGATCAACGTCCACTCCTCACACTCGGTTTTCTAGCTAACCGGAAACTTTACAATCTCACAATTGTAACAAATAATAAATTTGTTCTCTACAATAGATGAGAACTCAATATAGCTCACTCTTAATTGTTACAACTCCCCACAACCCAAATTATACTATGAATGTAAATACAATAAGCTCAATGGTTGTGTGTGTAAGCAATGAGAAAATAAAATCAAATCTAAACGCAATATAAAAACTAGCTTTAAAAAATGATAATCAAATAACTAAGCAAATGTAAAGCTAGATAAGAGTTTAGAAAACTTTTCAATAGATAACAAGATGGAGAGATGGAGATTGAAGCCCAAACAAGAAGATGATCTATTCCACTTGTGAAAACTTCTTCACAAACCAAACAAACACTAAAAAAGACTTTAAAACCAAACTAAACTTGTTTTAAAAACTTTCTTGGTTAGATCCAAGAACTGAGGTATAAGGGGGTATTTATAGAAACCCCAAAGCCAAGAGAAAGCCAAGAAAAGACCAAAAAACCAACTCAACAACGGCTCTGGAAACTAGCCGTTGGAGTCTGAAGTACAGTTCGGCGGTCGACCGCGAGCAACAAAACAACAAAAACAGCTCAGAACAACTGACGGTCGACCGTGGCGGTCGACCGCGAAACTCTCTGGACTTCTTACGGTCGACCGCCATGGTCGACTGCGAGCCATCAAAAGCCATACTGAGTTCTGAACTCAGGAGCGGTCGGCCGTGGCGGTCGACCGCAAATTGACACTAAAGAGAAAACAGGTTTTGAACAGTTTTCTGATTTTAAAACCCTGTTTAAAAATATCAAATAAATTCAAAAAAATATAAAACTTTGGAAAATGATTATAGACATGATAATAAACATGCTACAAAATCTGGTTTTCTAAAAGGACTTCCCAAATAAGAAATATCATCATTTTACAAAATAGTCCAAAACATGAAAGTGTAAACATATGAGTTTTGATATTTTAGCTTAACCATGTTTTGAAACATTACAAAATGATTTTATAGACTTGAAGAAAGATGTAAGCTATTGTTATAAAGTTTATAAACAATGAATAAAATATTTTTATAAATACAATAGAATATAAAACATATGAGTATGTATATGAAAATATATTTGTTTCATATCTAAGAAATAAAACCAAAACATATATGTATATATATATATATATATATATATATATATATATATATAACTATATATATACATGGAAACCAATAAATGTGTGTGTGTATATTATATTGAGCTTAAGGTACTAACACACATAATATAAACTCCTAAACTAAATTACCCAAGCTTGATCTTGATCTTCAATAGCTTGACTTGGTAATCTTACGGATGAAGCTTAAACTTGTATCTTTAACTTGAATGTACGAAGCTTCACCTACTATTCCGCCAACCTCCATTCGATATGATCGTTATGGCGTAATTCCATCCATCCTCCAACTCGTTGTTTGCCTAGAATAAATACGAAAACACAAATACTAGACAAACAACATTAGAAGTAATTGTTTGTTAAACATCATCAAAACAAAAAGGCCAACAAATAGGAAATATCCATCAAGTCGTCTCTACGAGTTGACAAGTGAATGATCGAGTGTCTTAGTGGGGTCGTCCTCGATGATAGGGTCGACTAATCCTGCCTTTCGCGTCGGCATGAAAGAATGTCGACTTGATGAGTCGGCTGGGGCGAGGCCTCTGTTGGGCTTGGGCCACTTAATTGGGTTGATGTCATTTTTTCAAAACTCTTATTATATCATTTTGTAAATACCCGTATCTTGGGTCAGTAAACACCATAACAGTTGGCTCTTTTCTCTTGGAGTTGACTTTTAGTTGGGTCTAAGTGAAACAATATATGCTCTGATCAATACAAACCTGCCGAGGGCGAGAAACTGAGAAGTCTTCGTCTTAGAGATGTGGCTGACATCATCATGCATCCTTTTTTACCCATTATGACTCCACTTTTCATGGCTGATGTTATCAAAGATCTGAACCAACATTTTTGGAAATGAAGCGTCATGAACATAATGGAGGATCTTCTACTTTTTGAGTATTGGAACGTCGGGCATTAAATAAGGGCGGCGCTTCGTGTTTCGAGTGGACCGCTTTAGATTTCAAAGTGGATCTGACTTGGTTGCTTTGAAAATCACCACATCCATTCAAATCCTTCCACGCACTTCTACGAAAACTTATAAATGGTCTCTTGATGTTATGAGAGTTCTTTTACGAATCTTCGCTCTGATAAACTTACTGATATTCCTCCAAGCTTTTTTTAAGAAAAAGTATTCCATGGCCTCACAAGTTTCAACCTCTGTCCATAGTAAGGAGAGGCTCACTATTCTTCAACTTATCCTCTCGAGGGTCCATATGGACAATCTGGTAGGTTGTATGATCAATACAATATCCTTCGTACTCTCACCTTGGCAGCGTCAGAGATGAGCGACCTAGTGTATTATCATGGCGAGGGTCGAGTACTACTGTACTTAGCCTACTTGGAGCATGGCTACCCTTACACCCTTTTATTAAGGAGGTGCACGTCACTCTAAGAGTCTCTCCTTCCCAGTTCTATGCGAATGCTATGGGAATTCAGGTGGCTTTCATCATCGTTTGCCACCATATTGGAGTCTAACCAAGCTTGAGATTGCTTGGACATCTGATCAGCATGGGGTCGGCTGAGAATGACCCGCATTACTTCTACCACTATCGTGGTGAGTTCTAGCTTATCTCCGACTCTTTGGAGTTGGTTGAGGACTAGAGGAGGAGATTCGTGTGGGTCTATAGTGGCAATAGCGTCTTCGCCTGTTCGGGCTGGCCGAAGGTGAATAAAGATGCTTTGAGGTCAGTCCCCCTTAGTGATTCCGAGATAATGGACCTAGAAAGGTACATTCCTATGCCGGGCCATGAGAGTGCGATGCTCTATTTGATAATGTGTCTATCCAGACGACAGGCATGTCCATGATCTTATCCTCAACTGGCTTCCAGGCAAGGGCGAACCCCGTTCCTCTGTTGGCGGAAAGTCGCAAGAGGAATGTACGGACCGAGGGGTCGAGTTCCACTGCTAGACCCAACAAGAAGCTAAGGGAGGCCTTCAGCACTGAGGTGGTGCCGAATCAGATCAGTTGTGGGGACCTAACCAACTGGGATGGGTGCATTGGTAACTCAGCTTAAACGCTTGGAAAATATGGGGCAGATAGACGAGTTTTCTCCTTGTAGGGAGACAACGGCCCCAGCGATCGAGGATGATGCTATTGGTCCTAGTACTATTCCTGAGGCATCTCGTCGTCCTAGCAAGGAACCAATTGGGGTGGACGACGGTATCGAGGGGAGAGCTGGAACTCCATTAGACCAGATGGAGAATGGTGCTGGTGAGATAATTTTGGAGGATATGCCAAGTGTTGGCATACACCAAGCTCTCCAAGCTTGTTTGGCTCAGGGGACTTTGCTGGGAAACGCTCTGCTCAATTAACTTGAGCGTTCCCTGGAATACCTAGTAGAGCTGGCAAATGAGAAGTCAGCCAAGGAAGAGGTAGAGAAAAGGATCACTATCTTGGAGACCGAGTTGGCTCACAAAGAAGGAGCTTAGTGTCGAAGTCTGGATGAGAAGGAAGAGCTCCTTAAGAGCTTTTGAATCTAGTTCTCCAAGAAGGTGGGAACCATCGAGGACCTTCAAAGGGAGATGGTTCATCTACAGGCGGAGGTTGAGTCTGAGAAGTGTTGCAAGGTGATGGCTGAGGTGGAGTCTCGATCAAGTCGCCTATCTCTCGAGAAGACGAGGAGGGACTTTGAGGAGCTACAATCACAGCTTCAAGCGTCTATGATGTAAAACCCTAAAAGTTTGAATAAATTATAATAAATAGTAATAAATATGTTATATGGTTATAAATGACATATTTTGATGTTTGAATATGCTAGGAATTGATTTGAGATCAATCCAATGTATATATGTGAATATAGATGAGAAACATGCACGAAATCATGCACTATATACATGAGCCTGAAATCTGAAAAAACGACCAGTTAAGAGTATATGTTTTTTACACACCGATGCATTTTGAATATGGAAAAACTCAAAAGACAAAAGTTATAGATATCTTCAGTATCTTTCCATCAAATCTTAAATCACATCATTCAGAGGTTAGACAACAAAGTTATAACCAAAATGCCAAAGATTATTTTCCTAGTCAGACTAGGTTTCCTCGTTCGGATCAAACATGTTTATTTCAGGTTTGACTCTATAAATACCAATGTTTTTCACAAAAATTCTTCTCTTTTATCATATCTCTAAACCCTAACAGCCACCCTCTCTTCGTAAATACCCTAGATCAATTTCTTGTGAGTTTTGTGAGCTTTGTGAAGCAAAATACCGACACGAGGGCGAGATCATCGACGTGTGGCAAGGGAGAATGAGTTGATTGCACTTTTGGATTGATTGTTGTTCATTTTAGAGGCTTGCACATGAGTTTAAGGCATGATCATCTGCATCCAAACCTTACTCATAGTTTATAAACATGTATTTATGAAGTAATATGACAGATATGATGCTTAGAACTTAATCTAATGTGAAAAGATTAGATTTTTGATATTAAACTTTGAACAAATGTTAGATCTACATGGTTTTCTTACTATTTACATTAGAAACATGATCATGATCATTAGGACAAATGTTAATTTCATTTTTAATTTATTAATTAAGTTTAACCGTGCAAACCCTAGTTTGTTAATTAATCAAGTTTTCTTATAAATTAATCATGCTTAAACCCTAGGTTATGAGATCACAATAACATGAACATGTTTTAAACAAGCTTATCACTGTTCAATATTAGTTATAACCTTGTCTAAGTTAATCATGTGATAATTCACGCTTTATGTGAGAATTTGAATAATTATGAAGTTAAACCCTAATTAGTGTTTAATCAAAGAGTTAAATCATGTGAACTAATCTTTGGTAGTAAATTTCAGAAGACTAAGACCTTTTCTTTCCTATGTTCCATGTGATTTGAATGAGTTTTATTTAAGAAATAATCACAAAAACATCTTAACCTGAGAAACAGAAATTTGTTTAACACAGAGTACTAATAACATGTGTAGTCGACTACTCCTTTCCGGTGTGACTCACTAAATTGTTTTTCATAGCAGAGTAGTTGACTAATGTTCATATTAGTCGACTAATCACACTTAGTCCAATTTTCTAGATTCTGGATAGGCTCAGAGTAGTCAACTACTAAGCGTAGTAGTCGACTACTAAGGCTGTTTTCTAAGTTTATATTTTGTATCTGTTTGAGATGTGTTCACGGGGTTCGAGTTGCACTCCTTTACATGTAAATTCATGAATACACAAGTACAATATCATTTGCACACACATGAGTATCCAAAAGGGGATAATGTCAAGTGTTGGGTTGTTTATTGTTCATACACTCATTGGATATCGTTGATGAGCACAGCTCGGTACTATATAAGATAGTGTGTCGATATACCAGATTTACATAGTTTATACATAAAATAGTTAACGTCGATGAGCTTAGTTCAGTACTACGTGGGGTAGTGCGTCGATATTTCATTCATACACTGTTTAGGATACCTACAGGGTAGTCCGTTACACATGATGATGCTAAGTTTTAAAATCTTACAAAGAGTTGCACTGAGATAGCTAATTGATAGCTTGAGTCTTTAGTGGATGTCAGTTATGGATGTGATTCATCATTGAGATATATGACTGGGATACTTTTCCCTTAAAAGTATTTATTTTATCTTCATAGTGATAGTGGAGAATATAAATATGATGTAATGATGACTTAATTTCCTTTATTGCTTTCTTTATGTGTTAGTTAGGATCAATGATTAGCGATTCACAATTTGAGACGTATGGTATATACATGAGGGTTTCTTTATTTGGATTATTTCGCTCGACGTGCCAGTCTCGTGTTGTGGGTTTCTAATTGTTGATTTCATATAGGTTGTCTATTCTTAGTTCAGTATTAATGTTTAGATATCTACAATTTGAGACAATGGTATACATGAGGGTTTCTTTGTTTGGATTATTTTGCTCGACGTACTACGTCTCGTATTGTAGGTTTCTAAATATTAATCCCACTTAGATACAGAGAAAAAGTTCTAGGTAGACTATGTTTAATAGAAAGAGCCTCCACTCCATCTAGTAGCTCTTCCTCTGGGGTGGATGGAGGTGATCTTGTTGTAGCACTCTGACGCTCTTTATTTGGTTTTTTTTTGTTGTTTTCTCTTCTTTCAGGCAATACAAAAGTTTGGAGAGCCACAGGATGACAGAGTTCTTGCATAGTCACCGTCACATGAGTTATTAGTAGAAGCTCCACAATAGATTTTTCTATGATTTTATTCAGACTTTAGAGTTTTATTTTTATTTTGTAAAGACAATGTGCCTTAGTACGATTTCTAGTTGATTCATGTTGAGATATTTTTTTATTCCATATATCAGATGTATTTCAGTTGAGACATAATTTTTATTTATGAGATATCACTTTTCATATCATGTCTATTATGTTTATTTCTTCATTTTGCCTGTTTTTGTACCTATACTTCTTTTAATTCCACTAGAGGATATTATTGTGAATAGTAAAATATATTATTACACAGTGTGGGTGCATGGCAGGTTTAACATCTCTAGGTTTACCTTGGACTATAGTCATGTCTTAAAACAGGGGCGTCACACACGGTCGTTGTTAAGGACTTGGAGGACAGACTCGTTCGTCTAGATTCAGAGCAGTATAAAAAGAGGGTGGTCAACGGCTGGCGTTATGGCCTCTTAAGAAGGGTCGAAGTAGCTTTGGCATGTAAGGTCTGGGTCGACTACTTCGCTTCTCTAGTGCCTCATAACTTTCATCCTGCTCCAGACTGCTTCTATCCTTCCCATGTCTCTTGCTATCTGAATTTGTTAAGAGATGTCGTTAGTGGAGGCGGGTTGGATTTATCAGTGAATGATGATGAGCTCGAGCCTGTTGCTGGGCCCTTGAGGAATCTTCTGGAACTACTACCACTAGGAGATCACCAAGTCTAACTCCCGGATCTGGTCGAGAACGTTGAAGATCTGTATTTATTTTCTCTTTTTTTGTAGAGAAGTTTGTAATGAAGTTTACTCTTATTAAATGAAAATTAACTTTTGTCTCTATTCTTGAGCTTGCCTTCATTGTTTATATTCCTTTAGCTTGTAGCTTTGTTCTTATCTAAAATGTTGGCTGATGTGAGTTAGTTTTAATGTGTCTACCCGTACTAGGGACTAATGACAACTAGTTCACCTGATGCCTTAGTTTGGCTGAGCGTTTAATTGACCAGAACTTGACAGATGACTGCTTAAGGTTTTAGATCAATTAAGTATTGGTCATTCACTTAATATTCATACCTTAGGTTTATGATTACCTTTTTGGCAGAATAACAATCATAAGGTTGGGTGCCTAGGTCTTACGTAGGTGTCTAGGTCTTCATAATCCTCATATGGTCGAGTGGCGATTGTGGGAGTCGACCACAGAGTTTTGCCTTGGGTTTATCCTGAAGAGGTACCAAGGGCTTGCTGACATACCAACCCTGAGGTTAGGTCGTCCATGACTTATTTGGATGCCTAGGTTTTTGATTATCCATGATGGTCGAGTTGTACTAGAGGATTCGACCATATGTTATGCCTTGGATTTACCAAGGGCTTGAAATTCGACTGAGTCAAATGCCCATAACTCTTGAGAGTTGACTAAGTCTTTGGCAGTCTTAAGGCTGAATGACAACCCTGAGGTTGGGTGCTTAGGTGTTACATATGTGCCTAGGTCTTCATAATCCCCGTATGGTTGAGTGACAACTGTGGGAGTCGACCATAGAGTTGTGCCTTGTGTTTATCCTGAAGAGGTACCAAGGGCTTGTTGACATACTAACCCTGAGGTTGGGTCGCCCAGGACTTATTTGGATGCTTGGGGCTTTGATTATCCATGATGGTCGAGTTGTACTGAAGGATTCGACCATATGTTATGCCTTGGGCTTAACCTGAAGAGGTACTAAGGGCTTGAAATTCGACTGAGGAGTCGAATGTCCAGAACTCTTGAGAGTTGACTAGGTCTTTGGCAGCCTTGAGGCTGAATGACAACCCCGAGGTTGGGTGCCTAGGTCGTACGTAGGTGCCTAGGTCGTACGTAGGTGCCTAGATCTTCATCCCTAGTGAAGGCTTGATTCCTGCGAGATAAGAGTTAATTCATATTTGATAAGATTTCATCAGTTCTGAAATTTACATGCTTATGGAAAGTATCCATTGTAGACATCCGACGCTCAAGAAGGTTGAATCACTTGTGATCTTGCTATCTTTGTTTCAAAGGCAGTTTTGTAGCGGATGAGGCTACCGATATAGAGCCTTTTTAGTTGAATTTTGCCTTTACCATAGCGGACGACTTAATGATAGATGAAGATGAGTCGAAACTCTATTTGCCATCTCATCAGCCAAGGCTCCATTTGAGTTTGAATCTTCAGTAAGGCCTTGAAGGCGGATAATTGAAGGGCTAAGGTCATTCTTCCTGAGAAGACAATCAGGTGATAGGCCTAAACTTTTTTCGCAATCTCATCCCTAGTATATGGGAGATCAATTCTCTTCATAGAATCCTCATGGTCCAAGGCACCTATCACAGACTTAATCACTGCTCCTACACTCATATGAGCTATTGCCAGTTAGAGCCTAAGTGATATTTGGCCTGATCAGATCCTATGTTCTGGCTAGAGTTATTCTGTGATGGCGATAAGAAGTCGGGGTTGCTTTTCAAGAAAGACAACCACCCTTATGGTGTGTCTTCCTCTAGAGGATTTTCTAGGGGGGTTGAAGGTCATTCTACCATCTAGCAGGTAGTGTGCTTGGCAAACACTCCCTAGATAAGTCGCTGAGGCCTTCGAGGACTACGCCTATGTTGGTTCCTATTAGTCAAAATTAACCCTCCTTAGCTTGAATGATACAACTATTGACTTCATTTAGCTTGGATGATGCAACTCCGATGTTGTTCTTCACGGTGAGTAGAATCAGAACCTTGTTCAGAACTCAACATGTCTTCTCAAAAAATAAGAGAGGCCTCATGGTAGGCACCAAATTGTTGGTGACTAGGACTAAATAGTCAATCGGATCTGGGCCGGGATCGGTTCTGATCCGAAACTGGATCGGTCCCCCCTGAGTCCTCGTCGAGATGGGGTAGGGGAGAGTGATGGATGGTCTGCTCCCTTATTTGACTTTATGCTAGGTTCTTAAACGGGAGCTTGATGTCCATGATGCACAGACAAGAATACCCGTGAGAGGGCGGGGACTGGTTCCCCCATGGTTCCACCGACGATCAAGTTAGTGAAACTCGAGTGGGGAAGGGGAAGGTTAGGAACCAATGTGGTTCTTGAAGTAGCATTGTGCATGCCCAGAGGATCTACATGAGCTTCCCTGTGTAGACAAAGAACTGTGTGTTCTTTTTCTTTTTTAGAAAGAGAGAGAGAGAGAGAGAGAGAGAGAGAGAGAGAGAGAGAAAGAGAGAGAGAGAGAGAGGAAGCCTTGGCTTAAGCTTTTTTCTTATGTCTTGCCCCCTTTAGATGTTAGGAGTCTACCTGTATATATCTCTGTTGCTGAGACTAATAGGTCCCCCTTGTCCTGCATAGGGAGACAATGATGAAGTGCGGGCTAAGAGCCGAGTCATCCTTCGTTTTACAGGTGTCGACTGGCAACTGGAGGGGAAGTCACTTAGGCATGGAAGAGGGTGTCTCTACATTTTCCCAGAAGTGATTAAGAGCGTGGTAGAAGACACGTTGGCATGCTGAGTCATCCCTTGCTTTATAGGTGTCAGTTGGTGACAGGAGGGGAAGTCACTTCGCTACAAGAGAGGGTGTCTCCGTATTTTTCGGGAAGTGATTGAGAGCATGGCAGAAGGCACATGGGTGAATGACAAGTTATGGAGACCATCAGACCAAAATCTAGATAAGGCTTCTCTAAGGTGGACTAAAATGCTGACATATGCTCTGGGGAGAGGCTTGAGGCAGGGGCCGAGTCCTTAACTTAGCCGACAACAAGGAATATCCATCAAGTTGTCTCCGTGAGTTGCTAAGTTAATGATCGAGTGCCTTAGGGGGGTCGTCCTTGACGATAGGGTCGACTAATCCCGCCTTTTGCGTCGGCATAAAAGAATGTCTACTTGATGAGTTGGCAGGGGTGAGGCCTCTGTTGGGCTTGGGCCACTTAAGTGGGTTGATGTCATTTTGCCAAGACTCTTATTATGTCATTTTGCAAATACTCGTATCTTGGGTCAGTAAACACCATAACACTTATATTGTAAGGGGGTTGGCCCTTTGAAAGCAAATCTTTATTTTTATCTTCATCTTCATCAGCAAAAAAATAAAATAAAATTTAAAAGGTGGAGAAATTTTTATTTATTAATTGCAAACAAAGTTTATAATTTTGAACAGTCTTCTCAATTAAAAGTGACTCTCCACTCCAAATAGAGTTTTCATAAAAAATTTCACACTCTAGATCCTCACTCTCTACCCTTATTTATAAAGTATTACAATCAATGCTAGCCTTTAGATTAAACTTAACCCCTAAGTTAGCATTTAAGTCATAATTGTTTACTAGGTATCGATACTAATATCAATACAAGTATTGATACTAGAATCGATACCCCTGTCAATATTAATATCAATACTGGTTTTAATACTAGTATCGATAAGACTATCTATATAAATTCTGCTACCCATATTGATAGTTCTTCAATACCTCTTCCTTTGGCTGAACTTCTTGGACTCTCTTGTGTAGACTGTCATGGGCTTCTTTTAGCTTGATTTTTGGCTTTAATAAGGATTGGAAGATGAGAGAGTTTCGAGTTCTTTTGGGCTCTTATTCTTTAATCCTTTGTTTCCTACAAATTAAGATAAAAACACTTACTAGTAGATATTTTATTCAAAAGAAGATGGATAAAGGAGGTATTAAAGTGTAATAAAATATAATGATCGGGTATCCCCACACTTAAACTTTTGCTAGTCCTCTAATAAAGAAAGAAAATAAAAGAAAGAAAAATTCTAACTCACTTTTGTAGGAAACGCGGTTGCATTTAGCACATAAAATAAGTCTTTAAACCCTTAGGATACGTTAGTGGATGAGTTATAATCTGTTGAGGGTTTGTAGTGAATATACCGGTAAAATTCAGTCAACTTGCCAATTTTAACAAGTTAATGTTTAATTAATTCACCTGATATATTTAAACAATCTAATTGAACCTAGTTTTTACTCAAGAAAATAAAGTCCAACTAAGAAATTTAATTAAAAGTTTTAAAAAGAACACGCTAACTCTTTCTTTCAAATAATTTTCAAGTCCCTTGATTAATTTACTTTTCAAAACCATATATACAAATATAACTATATATATAAAAAATTATTAGTATTTTTTAACACTCTTTATTCCTTGATATTTTTTCTTCTACTTATAGGGCTTTTAAAGTGACCATTTAAACAATGAGTCTCAACCAAATTGGACTTAGATCATTAAATATGGAAATACTCCTCACAATTAATTACTCGGTCAACTAAGGCTTAGTAAGATATAATCACCCTATAGTTTAAGAGAATTTCTATTAGTGCCCATTTTTCACATTTTCCTTTTTATTAATATATATGAGTATATGTATGTATATATTTTTAAAAATATTTAGATTAAGAGAACTTGAAAAAATATTTTCTACTCTAAGCTAATCATGCAAAATTTTCATTATTTTAGTTAAAAGTTGAAGTTAGACGATAGTAAAGTATCTTACTTTAAACATAATTTAAGAGATTTATTTAGACTTATATAAAAGTTCACCCCCACGCCTAAATTTATCGAGTGGATCAATTTGTAATTAACTCAATCAAATTGGCAAGTAAAAAAAATTAGGGAAATAAAGGAAAATAAAATATGAAATAAAAAAAATGTTAAAAAGAAAAAATATGACTAGTCCCCACCCCCACGCCTAAATTTTGTATTGTCTTCAATGCAGACTTTATGATAGAGAAAGTAAAGTAGAAAGGAAATGAAGCACTTTTATTTATTAGATAAATTTAGAACAATAATTAAAATCTGCAATTACGTTTGAAGTGAAGATAATGTAACCAAATTTATGTTTCATTTTTCTTTTTTTCAAATATTTTTTATCTTGGTTTTGTTTTTGTTTTTCTTATTTTTCAAAAGATCAAGAAACTCTCAAAGGAAAGATGAATAAATTCCGTTTATTATTATTTTGAGATAAAGAGTAAAGATGTAGAATAAAAGATTAAAAATGAAAAGCTCATACTCTACATAAAATCCTATCTTATTGCTGAAAATTCTACCCCAGAATTTAAAAATATCTAAAATTATAAACTCAATAATATACTTTAATTCTATGCACTCTAATGTATTTAATGATTTCTACCATATTTAAAGGCAGGTATGTTTCTTGTGTTTCTAGTATTGACTAATTTCAAACTTGAACTCAGATTCTCTACGACTAAAATTTTTTCTTGACACAACTAATTATTCATTAAAAATTTCCTCAAATTCAAGATTCACATCGAGGTATGATAAGATGGTTGTTCTATATTTTTTAGGATCCTAAGCTCGTCGTTAAAAAGTTCTTCAAACTCAAGAATAGAGAAACTTATATTTGACTTTGTAAAAGTTAGTTTCTGAGTCAAATTCCTTTTGTGTCATAATTTAATTCCCAAAATCTCTTCAAAACTTAGGTCTGACTCACTCTCTCATTCTAATTCGTTATTAGAATTTTTCTATCTATAATTTACTTCTAGGGGTTGATTAATTGGCTAGTTTTCTAGATTAAAAATATTAAGATCAACAGTCATTTTTTCAAATGACAGCTTCATTTAACCAGATCTATAGTTAATCAGGGCATTGGAAGTGGCTACCTCTTCCTAAAATGATAGGTATTATGTTAGGACCCATGTTTATGAGCCTACTTCTCTAATCTTGTTTTGATGATTAATAAACAATTTCTAATCGCGTTTCTAGCATTTGTGTTTGTATCTAACATGCATTCAAGTTTTATTTGAGCATAATGATGATATTCTTGGAGTTGGAATGACATTGAAATGAAACCATTGTAACTCAAGTCAAGATTCAACAACGCTTCATCCGTCACCAAGATTGAGCTCTAATGAAGACCATTAGTGTGATGCCCTGGTTTCACACAAAGCTGCAGTCCAAGGTGAACCCAAGAATGTTAAATCTACCATGCACCCACACTGTGTAATAACAAGATTCACCATCACAATAATATCTCTCTAGTGGAATCAAACAACAGGTGTATATATAAAACAGATAGAATAATTATGTAATAAACATGATAAGAAAAAGAGAAAATCCAATAGTTTTACTATCATGTTCCAACTGAATAAAATGAAATACAACTGATAAAAATGAGAAACATCTCAATACATCAAGTCAAATGAAATAGTACTAAGGCACTCAGCTTTTACAAAATGCCGTACAACTCTAAATGTTCGAAAAATAAACAATAACTATTGTGGAGCATAAATAACTACTACTAATATAAGATGGAAGTTAATCGGTATCTCCATCAACCTGCGACTCTCCATGCGCCTAACTCACCGTCTGAAAAGTGGAGAAACAACGAGCATCAAAGAGCTAGCGAGATCATCTCTACCAACCCCATAGGGAGGGGGTTAGGAATATATATGAAAATAATTTAGTACATATAAATATAAAACCATCTATCCTAAACTAAAAGGAGATTAAGATTTAGAAATCCACAACAGGAGAATTAGTACATCGAGTGAAATAATCCAAACAAGAAAACCCTCATGTATATACCATGTCTCAAATTATGAATCCCTAAATCTCAACTCTAGAGTCCTAGGAATGAAACAATAAATAAAAGAAACACAAGTTCATACCTCAACAATACAAGTCACATAAAATCCTCATACTACCCTCTGGTAGTTGGTGAAGTCATAAAGAATATCATCCGATACATTCATCTCGCATAGAATAGGCTATGTATGACAACCTCAGTATATACCCTACTCTCGGGTAACTAACAGGGAATTATAAATGAAATATGTGTAGTTATCTATCTAGAAATATAATAATGCACATTGGGTAAAGTCTACTGCGGTCTCGTTGCAGTATACCAACTAACACACCCTGAGTGTAGTCCCCTGTGGTCTCATTGCGGAGAGCTAACTATCCCACTCAGTAATGATGCACAACAGAGGGTAGTCTGTTGCGGTCTTATTACAATATACTAACTAACCATCCTAAGCTTAGTCTACCGCGGTCTCATTACGATATACCAACTAATGTGCTCAAGCATCCAACTATCATGAAATGCAATATATGTCTCACTATCTTTTACGACAAATCTCAGGAATATATGTTACTCACCTCTATCGCTCATGTGAACGCAACCCCAAAATGTATACTTCAGTGTCCAAACACGTATCTTGATGTGCGGACCTGAACTTCATATTCACGATTAACTCATGTATCAATCAAACAACAAACGTAGCGCAACATAGATCAGTCGATCGAAAATAACTCTTCGGTTGACTAAAATAACATGTATAAATATGCACATGCAAATTAATAGGGATCGGTCGACCGACTCCTTCACTTCGGTTGACCGACCTAAGCACAAATAGAATACATGTTTTAGTTTTTAGTTTTTGATCTACAATGCTATAAATTCCTAATTTTGTATCAATACATATAAAATAAATCTTATTTAATGTTATTAGGGTTTAGTTATCTATATGAAACACAAACATGATATCTAGTTAAGTTGTCTAAACTCTAACATGTTCACATTCATCAAAAACATCATGAAAATCAATAAAATTCAATAAAAACTCATATTAAATTTTATTTCAAATCTTAAATTTATATTAGAGAATTCGTTTATAACTTTTTAAAGAAAAAAGATCGAATCTTTATATCATATACCTTATGAGAATAATATTTATACTTAAACTAGGTTTAAGGCTCAAGAAAAACCAAATAAAACTCAATAAAAATCAATTAAAATGAGGATGGGATTGGAGGAGATGAAAATCACCTCAAAACACTACTAGAAAGCCCAAGGATGCAAGAAACAAGTTCTCCCTCGCCAAACGCCGACAATCTCGCCCTCTTCTCGGTATTTGCTTCACAAAGCTCTCAAAATTCGCTACAAATATACTCTAGGATTTGTAAGGGGAGAGAGTGGCTGCTAGGGTTTACAAATCTAATTTAAAATCAAATTTTTGGGTATGTTTACATATATATATACTGGTAAACCCGAAACAAACTAATTTGACCCGAAACAGGAAACTCGGTCAGATTGGGAAAATAGATTTTGGTATTTTGGCTGTAACTCTTTCGTCTGACCTCAGAATGAGGTGATTTAAGATGTGTTGGAAAGATATTGAAGAGACCTAAAAATTGTTTATTGTAATTTTTTCTATATTCCAATTGTATCAGTATATAATTTATATATACTCTTAATTGGTCATGTTTTTAGATTCGAATTGCATCGGTGTATAATGCATATATATTCTTAATTGGTCTCAAATCAATTACTATCATACTCATTCATCATTAAATGATATTTATCACAATATACCTCATTTAATAATATTTACCCTAGTATTTTTCAAATTTACAAGGTTTTACAATTAGCTTGGGTAAAGTAGCTTAGGTTTATACTTTGTGCGTTATACTTACAGCTCAATTCATACACGTACACATTCTTGAGAAAATATCAAGATTTTAGGTTATTGAATTAATATCAATGTTTTATACCTTCTAGTAAGTCCTTTACCTACTTAAAATTATGTCCAAACTTGCAAATAATCAGCGTGTCAAAATCAAGTATTTACGAACTCATATTTTTGACGATTTTGCAAAATAACTAGTTTTCACGAACGGTTAATGAGATTTCAAAAATTTTGTCTCCTACATGTTTGTTTTCATGTTTATAAATATTTCCCCAAATTTTATTAATTTTGCAATTAATTTATTATTTTTAATTGATTTTTGAAAGTCAGCATTTCTAGTAAACTAAGTATCTGATGTATCATACATCAGTCGACCGACCTATGTCAATCGGTCGACTGATGGCATCGAGTTTACAGGGTCTGTAAAATTACTCTAGCAAGTCGACTGATACACAATGATCGGTCGACCGATGACATAGGTTCAGTCGATCGATACAACCTTATCGGTCGACCGAATGAGCTTGAGATTTCCAGTTTGCTAATGGTCATCTCATCGGTCGACCGACTATGGTCCATCGGCTAACCAAATTTACTGTAACGGCTAGTTTTCAAGACTTCGGGATTTTGGGGATTTTGTTGGTTTTGAGGATTTTCTTGGGATGTGGGTTATTATTTTGAGTGCCTATAAATATCTTCCAACCCTCATTTTTTTAGTAACTAAGAAGTGAGCTTAAAACAAGTTTACCAAGTTTTGTTTAAGGGTTTCAAAGAAAAATCAAGTGTAGTTTGTTTGTGTGAAGAGATTTTCACAAGAGAAGAATTGTAACAACATTCTTGAGGATTTCAACCTCAAATTTCTACCTCTCTTACTTTGGAGAAGTTTTCTAAACTCCTTTATCTAGTTTGTTCTTATTTTGATTCTCATATATATATCTTTGCTAGATTTAATTGAGTTTTAATTTTGTTTTTACTCATTGCTTTTCACACATAACCATTTGAGCTTAAGTATTTCACATATAGTCCATTTGGGTTATAAGTGTGATTCATTGAGTGTGAGCTTACAATTTTGTTCTCATCTTTGTGGAGAACAAAACATTTATTTGAGCTCATTATTATTAAGAGAATACATTGTAATACACAAGGACACTTAGAGAAGTGGTTGGTGAGAGACGAGGTCAATTCCAAGAGGAGTGACGTCGGTTGTAAATCCTAGGGAGAAGTAGTAATTTTGAGCACTTGAGGAAGGTAACACGGCCTATGACAACACTTATAGGAGTGTATTTTATATTGATAATCATGCGATTTGTAAATGTTATCGGTGAGCGTTGAAAACCGATTGTGTAGTTATTTTTGAGATAGTGGAGATTCTCCTCGAGGGTGAGGAGCAGAGACATAGGTCGTGGGTCAACCGAACTACATGATCATTTGCCTTATGTTTGCAATTATCATTTGTGCACTATCTCTCTTATATATTATGTTCATGTTTATATCGCCCGTTATTTAATTATGTTTCCTTGCACATATCTTGTTGTATATCATAAGTTGCTAGGATATTGTAAAACCCCGTAAATTTAAAAATTTTCATGATAAACAATGATAAATATGTTTTATGCGAAAAAATAACATATTTTGATATTTTAGTATGATAATAATTGATTTAAGATCAATTCAATGTATATTTGTGAATATATGAGTGCAAATGCACAAAACATGCACGAAGAGAAATCTAGGAAAAATGACCAGTTAAGAGTTTCTATACTTTACACAATGATGAAGTTGGGATCTAGAAAAACTCAAAACACAAAAGTTGTAGGTTTCTTCAACTGTTTTCCAACAAATCTTAAATCATTTCAATCTGAGATCGTATGAGAAAGTTACAGCCAAAATACTGAAGGTGATTTTCCTAGTCAGACTAGGTTTCCTGGTTCGGATCAAACGGGTTTGTTTCGGGTTTACCTCTATAAATACCTATGTTTTTCATGAAAATTTCTCTTTTTTATCATATCTATAAACCCTAGAAGCCACCCTCTCCTCTCAAAAACCCTAGATCTTTTCTTATGAATTTTGAGAGCTTTGTGAAGCACAATACCGACACGAGGACGAGATCATCAACATGTGGCAAGGGAAAACATATTGTTTGCACTTGTGAATTACTTGCTGTTTGTTTTAGAGGCTTGCACATGATTTTAAGGCAAGATCTTTTTCTCTTTGACTTGTCGTTTCAATTTCTAGACCTATTATGAATTTGCTTGGACTATACTGTGATTTGATTATGCTATGGTATGAAGATTGTGATAACTGTGTAGGCTTATTAATGAATAATATTTAAATAATGATAATATAATAAATAGTTTAAAATATAATTATTTTGTAAAAAGAGTTATTTTGCGATGTTTTTAAACGAAAGAATATATAATAAAGATTATTTTTAGATTTATTGTGATGAGAAAAGAAATTATTTTGAAAAAGGGGATGATTTTAAAGTATTATGATAATAAATATCTTAAAATAAATTATTTTGTAAAATAATTTATTTTAAATAAATAATTTTATGATTTTAAAAGATTAGTTATTGATATAATGAGAAACAATTTTAAAAAAAGAATTAATTTGGAAAAAGATTATTTTTGAATAATTATTATAAGAAATAATTTAAGGATTTATTTTGTAAAGGATTATTTTGAAATAATAAATTAATGATTTTTAAAAGATTAGTTTATAATTAAAAGGATTTATTTTGAGTTATTATAATAATAGATATTTTAAAGGTTTTCATTATATTATAATATGCGAATGTTACCTGTGTTTGTCACATATTACAATGATACCGACTATTTGACACTCTTATTTATACACATAGTATTTATCTTTTTTGATACTGTGTTTGACCTGAATGACTATTTGGAAGCTTGTTGCTTTATCACCTAGTTGTTACCTAATAGGAGAGAGACTGTACATTAAGACGACTCCTGTTAAAAGTATAATTTATAAGTGTGCTTCAAAGCATGGCTATACTCACTCGACATTGATATCCCGATGTGAGGAGTCCCGAATTCTCTTGATATCGATATCCCGGTATGAGGTTTCCTTGACTATTACTATTATAGCATTGACTAGACTATGCACTCTTGATCGGACGTGTTATGAGTCACGATTATTTTATAGTTTTACAGAAGTCGTTCCATGGTAACTCCGTGGCTAGTGCATAATATTTCATGTACGGTCATTTAAATTAATTTGACAACATAGGGTTATAAAGGGGAATTGGATGGAGAATATAGCATGTATATAAATGGGCACAACGCTTTCTTATTATTGTTATATCGTGAGTTTTATATATATTGGCCAGAGGGCCAATACTTGACTTGAAGGTGGCCCCCGAGCAGGTTTATAGGGACAGGATTATATATATGAAGATATTCTTTCCCAATTCAAATAACATGTAAAATATGTATAATATGCTTGTGTGTTTTCTGGAAGACTTTGTTAGTTTTGTAGAGATGTGGACCAGTGAGTTTTTGGATGGCTGGTATTCAACCCGGTTACCGTATGCAGTTAGCTTTATGATTATCATGTTTTAGTATTGTTTTCGCATGTTGATTTTGTTGGATTTCTAGTTGCACGTCTTTTTATCATTTCTGTTATCGTATCGTTTTTTTCTTGGGCTTTTGTTCTCTCTATTTGTTTTGTGGGATCTTGTTGTGTGTCATGCACGCTGACGTACACCTGTTTTCTCTGGTGTACGCCAGACTCAGAAGAAGAACAGGTCCAGCTTGGAGATGTGCCAGAGCCAGAATATTCTCAGCAGGAGTGCCTTGTAGACAGAGCAGAAAGAGTCGAAGCCTATTCTTTTCATTTATTAGTTGATTCTTCCAGTTTACCTTTGTAGTTTTTTCCATTCCTGCTTGTTCCATGTATTTTATATTTCTTCAGTATTCAGTTGTACAATTTTATATATGGGCATGTTGACCCAAATATTTTATGTCTCGGGTGATCAACTTTTGATGATATGTCTATTTCCTATTCTGTGTTGTTCATTATGTTCTTGCTAACTATGATCGGGGACCTGTAACTTTATATTGTATTTATTTGTAGACGCTTAGCGTATTAGGTTGAGAATAAATATTTATTTTTGTTTATTCTCCTTAATCTAATACATCGCGGGCTTGTTCACGTTCCGATTCCCGGGTATTTTGGGAAGTGGGGCGTGACAGATATTAATTAATAAGTTTTAATTTAGTATTAATATTGAATTAGATTAGAATTTACCCTATTCATCCCCCCTCTAGGGTACTTTCATATTAGACCTTTGAGATTGAAACAGGCTATATCTCGAAGACTACGAAATAAACAGGAAAAATAAACTCCACTAGCTTAATTAGAACATCTTCTATCTCTCTCTTAGGGACTTTGATGGATCTATTAGCTAACTGTAAGGTGCATCTGATTGGTTTAAGTTTTTCTACACCAAGTTGCTAGTTGTGACGCCCCTGGTTTCGCACATGGCTGCAGTCTAAGGTGAACACAAAGATATCAAACCGGTCATGCACCCAATACTATGCATAAACATGTTTCACCATCACATTAATATTGCTCTAGCAGATGTCAAAATAAGAAGTGAGGATACAGGCAGATATATCAAAGATGACAATACAAAAAACACAATATAGAGAAGAGACATCCAATAATAACTATAATTTTGTTTCAACAAAAGAATAGAAAATACATCTGGTAAATTAGAATAAGAACATCAAATCTCTAATACATGAGTGTCAACTAAAAAATACATAAGAACTCAGGATCCAAAATGAAATGCGTCTTAAAAAACTAAACTCATAAATAGTCTACTGTGGACTGTAGGCATCGAAAATTGCCGATAGGTCCCCACAAACAGCTCAGTGTTAACGAGCGACGATGAACGTCACTACCCGGTTCACAAGAGTTCAAACGACGTCGGTGAGCGACTGAAGCAAACCGACGGACTACGTGAGCCGACAGAATCTCAGAACAACGGGGATACGGACTGACCGATAACCCCGTGATCACTGCAATCGGACCAACGCCCGCTGGGCCTCGATCACCCCACAGATAATCCAACCATCGGGGCCTACAGAGCTCGCCGTCACGATTCCAACGCATCCGAAATCACTCAAATCCGAGTTCGGACGAAAAGTCAACGGCGAGTCAACAGCGGGACAACGGCACGGCCCCGGGCTGAACCGGGGACACCCAAACCTGTCTTGGCTGGCTTGAGACACCCCCAAGGGGTTGTCTCGGCCAATGGCCAAGACACCCCCTCTGGCATTTGCCTATAAATAGAGGCCCCTAGCCTCCATTCTCTTGGCTCCGAATCCAAAGCTGAATTATCTTAGCCAAGGATTCCTCTTGTGTGAAGCGGCGAAGCCCTGCCGGAGCGAGGAGTCAGAGTTTTCAAAAGAGCAGCGAAGCCCTGCCGGATCGAGGAGTCTGCACCGTCATTCACCCCTTTTCCTTAGTGTTGCTCCTTAGCGGTGACACTAAGAAGAGCTATTATCTCGTTTTAGCCGAGATATACGCTTATAACCTCTAGATCTTGCGCGGATCGACGAGGTTCTGCTTCTATATCCCACGCGGATAGACGAAGCTCTGCCGGATTTCCCGGAAAGGATCAAGATCGACCGGTGGTCCACGGATATCAACATCCCCGTCACAGGCCAAAGACCCACGCAAGCAAGAGATGATAAACAGATCTTGCGTTTGTTTGAAAGGAGTTGCTTTTCTTTTGTTTTCATTGTGTAAAGGCCTTATAAAAAGGCTATCCTTTTATTTCATTATAACGATTGAAGTTGTAATGAATGCAGCAATGAATACAGCAACTTTTTCCGCAAACATGGACCACTAATTAACTACTTATAATTGAAAAAAATGTACAGTGAGTCCCCGTCAACCTGCGGCTCTCTGAACCCCTGACTTGCTGCCTAAAAAAGATGGAAACAACGAGCATCAAAGCACTAGCAAGAACATCTCCACCATCCCCAGGAGGAAGTGGGTTAGGTGTATAAAAATATTAATCATAAAATATATAATTCACATATCCTGAGCTAAGGGGAGTTAAGATTTAGAAATTTACAACACTAAATGAGTACGTCGAGCGAAATAATCCAAACAAGGAAAACCTCATATATATACCATGTATCTCAAATTATGAATCACTAAATATCAACTCCAAATCCTATAAATAAATAAATAATTAGAAAAGAAAAATACACTGTCAGCATCTCATCCAAGACAAATAGTATATGTCGCATCATAGTATCTCACGCTACCCTCCGGTAGGTGGTATGAAAGCAAAAGTACAAACCTGTGAAAACCTCGTTAAAATATACACCGCCGTATAAGAATGTCAAATGTTGGTCTATGCTCACAATTAGTACCAGTTTGAGTTCTAGGCTTCCTAAATATGTAGAGTGTAGTCGTCTGCAGTATTATGTGGCACACGGACTAACGTATTCGGAGTGCAGTCGCTCGCTATATCATGCGGTACACGGATATGCACACTCACCACATAAACAATGATGCATCACGGAGTGTAGTCGACCATGTTCTTATTGCGGTGCAGAGACTAACGTACTCAGAGTGTAGTCTACAACGTTATCATTGCGGTTCATGGAGTAACGCACTCAAGCATCCACAACTACTATAAACTGAAATAATGTCCCTCCCTATCGTGACAAATACATTAGACTATGCACATCAATAGGCTCGTGCATGCTCAAATCCAGTACGTGCCCTCTCATGGTCTCGTACATGTATGGGTGTGTGACTCGCACTTCGTGTTCACGATCAAAAGCACATAGGAAAGATCAATGTTTACAAAATAATACCAAACCAATCGACCGATATATCTCATCGGTCGACCGAACGACTATGTGCACAATACATGCACAAAATCTAGCCTTGATCGGTCGACCAAATATGTGTGTCGGCCGACCGACCATAGGAAAAATCCTAGTTCATGTTAACCAATTGGTCTACCAATTTTCTTGATCAGTCGATCGACCAAAGAAAAATTTTCAACTCCTGAGAAACGTTAGTTCAGGCGGCTGATCCTTCTAATCAGTCGACCGACCAGGTTATAGATAAAAAATGTTAGATTTTCTCAAAAATTCATCAAAGTTAAAATTTTTCAAAGAACTCATATATAAAATCTCGATTAAGTGAAATTAGGGTTTACTCAAATATATGAAAACACAAATATAATAAATTGAGGGATTCTAATAACCCTAACATGTTTATGTTTGTAAATTCATCATGAAAGCAAATAGATTAACAGAAATCTCATGTGATTTACTTCAAACCTTCAACCCAATTTAAAAAATCTATTTCATAACTTTTTAAATCAGAAATATTAAATCTTACACATAAAATAGGTTTTAAAAATCCAATAAAATCTAAGAAAATGGGGATGACTTTAGGGAAGATGAAACTCGCCTAACAAAATTTGTGCTGATCTCTCAAACGCATGAGAGACTCGATCCTCCTTCACCAAAGTTGAAGATCTCACCCTCCTCTCGAACCATGCTTCACAATTCTTCTCCCAAAGCAAGATGAAATTTCTCTTTGGTTTTGAGGGGGGTGGCTCCTGCTTAGAATGTGATTGATAATGAAGAAAAGAGGAAAAAATCGAGCACACACACACACACACACACACATATGTACACAGTAGACCCGACCCAAAACAAACCAAACCTGTCAGCTGTCGATTGGTCTTTTGATATTTAGGGTCGGTCGACCGACCAGCACACTGAAGTATACTCGACCGATTACATATACATTTATACTTATAT
>BQKN01067121.1:249441-262176 GCA_022839385.1 Asparagus kiusianus | reverse complement strand
ATATATATATATATTCATATATGTACACAACCCATCTAAATCGATTACAAACATACCCATTCATGCTAAAATAATATCAACCATAATAAAACTCATTTATTATTATTTTCCATAATATTTTAAAATTTACGGGGTTTTACATTCACTCCTCCTTAAAAAGAATTTCTTCCTAGAACTTCTGTAATTTACTATGAATCACCAGGTATGTGTCATATACGCAAAATTTACACTTAATATCTAGAATGTGAATACTCCCACTTAACCTTTAATTAAACATAACTAGTACGTCGGGTGAAAAATCCAAACAAGGAACCCCCATGTATATACCATATATTCTGAATGATTAGGTGTTAAGTGTTAATATCCACATTCCAGCATGAAGTGTAAAATACAGCTATATAGATAAGATGAACACCATGATACTATAACTAGCAATATGCCTGATCGAAATAGGTATTGGTAGTCGCGATGCATGTCCTCCTCGCGCTCCTAGGATGCTTCTTCAACTCCCTTCCTATTCCACTACACCTTTGTCAATGAGATTACTTTATTATGGAGCTTCTTATCCTCCCTAAAAAAATGCGAACCGGTGTCTCAATTGTAGTTAAATTGGTCTGAAGCTTTAAATCTGGCACATCAACCACTCTCTGTTGTTCATTGTCTTGTAAGTGTTACTTGAGCATCGAGATATGAAATACATCATGCACACCCGACATCGACGCTGGAAGATCTACTCGGTACGAAACAACTCCAACACGATCAATAATTCTGAACAGACCGGTATATCTCGCGGCAAGTTTTCCCCGTTTACCAAATAGTTTAATACATTTCATAGCTGATACTTTCAATAAGACATAGTCTCCAACTTGGAACTCTAAGGGTCGTCGCCTCTAATCTGCATAACTCTTTTGTCGGCTCTAGGCTGCAAAAATACACTCTCAAATCAACACCATCTTCTCCGTAGTCTACATCACAAGGTCCGGTTCAAGAAGTAAGCTATCTTCCAGCTTTGCCCAACAAATTAGAAATCTACAAGGCCTCCCATACTATGCTTCATAAGGAGCCATACCTATAGTTGATTGATAAATATTATTGTAGGCAAACTCAACCAATGGTATATGATCTTCCCAGTTGCCTTGAAAATCGATTACACATGCCTAAAGCATGTCCTCTAATATTTGGTTGACTCTCTCAGTTTGACCGTCTATCTGTGAGTGAAAAACACTAATGTGTGCTAGCTAGCTACCAAAAGAATTCTAAAAGCTCTTCTAGAAATATGATGTGAATACTGAGCCACGATCGAATACAATCGTCTCTGGAACTCCACGCAACCTCACAATCTCCTAAATGAAAATCCTTGCATAAGTCTCTGCAGTATGAGTTGTCTTAACCAGCAAGAAGTGCGTCAACTTCGTCAATCGATCGACAATCACCCAGATGGAATTATTTCCTTTGTTAGACCTCAGCAGTCCCACAACGAAATCCATTAAAATATCTGCCCACTTCCATTCAGGAATGGGTAAAGGTTGTAGGGTTCCAGCTGGTCTCTAATATTCTGCATTCACCTGCTGATAGGTAAAGCATTTAGATACATACTCCGCAACATCCTTACGTATGTTGTTCCACCAAAAGTGCCTCCTCAAATCCTTGTACATTTTTGTTGTGCTTGGGTGCATAATGTACCTGGTAAGGTATGCCTCATCAAATAGATCTTTCTTCAACTGTGGATTATCTAGCACTACTATCCACCCTTCCATTCGAAGACCTCCATCTGATCCGATGATCCAATCTACCTTGGGCTCTTTGGAAATATCCCCTTCCTGGTTTGAATCCAAGAGTCCTCCAATTGAGCACTAAATAATCAATTAGTCCATGATGGTTGTATTGTTAACGCCCCCAAAAATGCACTACTTCTACCAACCTCTAGTATGAAGTCAAACTGACTGAGGGTAAGAAGATCTTAGTACAACGAGCATCTCAAAGCTGCAAGCCTGTGTCGTTGCTACCTCTGGTTGAGTTCATTCTGAGAAAAGAGGTATTTCAGGCTCTGATGGTCTATAAATAACTTGAACTGAACCTCATAAAGATAATGTCTTCACTTTTTAAGTGCGAAGACCACCGCTGCCAACTCAAATTCATGAGTGGGACAATTCTGCTAATGAGTCCTCAACTACCGTGAGATATAAGCAACCACTCTCTGAGTCTGCATTAAAATGCTTCCTAGTCCCGATAATGACGCATCCGTGTAGACAACAAATGTCTTATCACTGCTCAGAATGATTAACACCGGTGCGATAGTCAACTTGGCTTATAAAGTCTCAAAGGCATTCTAACACTTTAGCCCTCAAACAAACTGAACACCCTTTTTCGTAAGGCGTGTCAATGGGATAACAATTTTGGAGAAATCCTGAATGAATTTCCTATAGTAACCGGCAAGCCCCAAGAAGCTACGAATTTCCGTGACTGTCTTTGACTACTCCCAATCAAGAACTACCTCGTATTTAGCTGGATCAACTGTAATACCCTCCTTGCTAATGATGTGACCCATAAATCTAACATCTGAAAGTTAAAACTTGCATTTGCTACACTTTGCATACAACTAGTGCTCCCGCAAAGTCTGCAATGCCAAACGAAGATGCTGCTCATGCTCTGCCTCAGACTTTGAGTAGATGAGGATGTCGTCGATGAAAACGATCACAAACTGATTTAGGTACTTACGAAAAATTCGGTTCATCAAATCCATGAATACTGCAGGTGTATTAGTTAGCCCAAATGGCATGATAAGAAATTCAAAGGACCCATATCGAGTTAAAAATGCGGTCTTAGGAATATCCATCTCCCGTACACGCAACTGGTGATAACCAGATTGAAGGTCAATCTTTGAGAAACACTACGCTCCCTGCAACTGGTCAAATAAGTCATCAATCCTCGGTAACGGATACCTATTCAGGATGGTGACCTTATTCAACTCACAGTAATCAATGTACAAATGGAGGCTGTCATCCTTCTTCTTCATGAAAAGGACCGGTGCTCCGCACGGAGAATGGCTACGGCGAATAAATCCTTGAGCAATGAGCTTCTCTAACAAAGTCTGTAACTCCCTCATCTCAGCAGGTACCATATGATAAGGTGAATGGGATATCGGTGTTGTGCCCGGCTACAACTCTATGCAAAACTCAACCTCTCTCACTGGAGGCAATCTATATATGTCCTGAAAGACATCCTAATACTCTGAGACTACTCTGGTCTCGCACAAATTGATACCCTGATCCCGTTGCAACACCTCCTTAATGTATGCCAGAAATGACTCTACAAACTTATTCCCCTCTGAGGTTTCTACAACCAACTCAGTCCCATCGGACGATTGTAAACTGACTATTTTAGCAAAACAGTTGATACTGACATGGTAGGAAGATAACCAATTCATATCAAGAATCACATCGAAATCAGACATGCACAAGATGATTAAATCAACTATGAACTCAGACTCGTCTAGGCTGACAACACATCTCCTACAGATACTCTCTAATAAGGACACATCACCTAAAGGAGTACAAACAGACAAGGGTACGTCTAGGGGATGTGCAACTAGCAGTAGTCTAGCCATGAAAGCATAAGAGATAAAAGAATGCGAAGCTCCTAAATCAAAAAGGATACAGGCTGGGAAGGAGTTCGCAAAGAACATACCTTCCACTATGGCCCAGCTCGCACCATGATCACGTGGTACAACTGCGTAAACTCGACCGGAATCTACAGACTGCTGTGTTGAAGGATCTGGAGTATACGAAACTATCTGTCACTGAGGCAAATCCTGAATAGCACATACCGGACATTCTATCCTCAGAACTGCTGGTGGTGCCTCTAGTATCGGCTACTCGCACTGGACTCGGCTCTGGTTCTAAACTTGACATTTTCCTTGCTGATCTGTTGCTGGTGCACTACGACACTCTGCGGCCCTATGACCGAACTTAAGGTAGTGAAAACAAGCATCCTAAAATTTGCGTTGCTATAGTGCTCTCTGATCCTGCTACGGTCCCTTCTTATGAGGCCATTGCTGCTGCTACTGAGAACCTTTGCCCTGTTGTTGGGGTCATTCGGATCCTGAAAATGATCTCTTGCCCTTACCATTATCTCCGAACTGCCCCTCTTTAAAATTTCCGTCTCTACCATTTTGAAAAATGTCTGTCTCAGTCTCTTGTGAAATGGTGGCGTCGGCTACCTCTCGCACTGAGTGGAATCATCTAGACATAAGATAGTGAAGTAGGCTTGGACGAAGTCCCATCAAAAATATCTGAGCCTGATACTCCCCTGTATGCCACATGCCCATAAATCTGAGTAGACCCATGAATTTTCTTTCATAATCCACTACAGACATGTCTCTCTGCTCTAGTCGGGATAGCTCTGACTCTTTCCTGGCCTTTGTCGCGGAAGATACATATTGCTCATCAAAGAAGTAGGTGAAATCCTCCCAAGTAAGTGTCATTCGCTGTTTCGATGAGAATTAGTGTCTATACCACCCTCCGACATTGCCCTTGAGGCTGAATGCTGCTAACCTCTACTTCTAGACTTAATTGATATCAAGCAAATCTAGAATGTTCCCTACATCTTCCTTCCACTTATGGGATGTGAGCGAATCTTATGTACCTTAAAACTCGGGTGCTCTCAGCTTCTGATATCTCTCCACCAAACGGAGCCATTCCTCCTGTTCTACGGCTCTGTCAATCACTGGTGGTGGTGTGACTGCTGGTGATACCTCTATAATAGGCACAACTGGTATGATTGGTGTTGTAACCACAGGATGTGGTATAGCTTGCGGAACCTGATTTGCCACTCCGTCCTCGACCGCTGCCAGTCTGGCTGCAATTGGCGCTATGAGGTTGATCAAATACTATAAAGTCTGTTGCGACTCTAGCTCTAGCTCAGCTTGCCCAACTCCCTATGTACGGGACCTACCACAACCATGTCCTCATCCCAACATTTATAAGTTCAGGAGGAGAGCTTATTAGACAGACTAAATGAGACCACAAGCTTATATAACATATCATATAGCAATAGGAAAACATAACACATATCATCCTTGAAAATACTTTATAATCAAAGTAAGTCAATCATAAAAAAAAATTCGCAAAAAATTTGAGTTATGCGTATTTTAGCCTCACTCAATCTAGGAATTCCTAGCGAACTATATACATGAGTCCTAGAAAACTCTATACTAGCTCCACGACTCGACACAAGATATCCTAAGGATACTGGAACTAGAGCTCTGATTCCAACTGTGACGCCCCTGGTTTTACACATGGCTGCAGTCCAAGGTAAACTCAAACACGTCAAATCTGCCATGCACCCAACACTGTGCATAAACACATTTCACCATCACAATGATATCGCTCTAGCAGATGTCAAAATAAGAAGTGAGGGTACAACCAGATATATCAAAGATGATAATACAAGGAACACAATTAGAGAAGAGATATCCAATAAATAACTATAATTGTGTTCCAACATAAGAAAAGAAAATACATCTGGTAAACTGGAATAAGAACATCAAATCTCTAATACATGAGAGTCAACTAAAAAATACATAGGCATTCAGCCTCCAAAATGAAATGCATCTCAAAAGAAAACTAAACTCATAAATAGTCTAATGTGGACCACTAATTAACTACTTATAATTGACAAAAAATTTACACTGAGTCCCCGTCAACCTGCGACTCTCCGAACTCCTGACTCGCTGCCTGATAAAGATGGAAACAATGAGCGTCAAAGCGCTAGCGAGAACATCTCCACCACCCCCAGGAGGAAGTAGGTTAGGTGTATAAAAATACTAATCATAAAATATATAATTCATATATCATGATCTAAGAGGAGTTAAGATTTAGAAATCCACAATACAAGATGAGTACTTCGAGCGAAATAATCCAAACAAGGAAACCCTCATATATATACCATGTATCTTAAATTGTGGATCACTAAATATCAACTCCAAATCCTATAAATAAATAAATAATTAGTAAAGAAAAATACACCATCAGCATCTCGTCCAAGACAAATAGTATATGCCGCATCATAGTATCTCACACTACCCTCGGGTAGGTGGCACGGAAGCAAAAGTACAAACCTATGAAAACCTCACTAATATAAACACCACCGTATAAGAATGTCAAATGTTGGTCTATGCTCACAATTAGTACCCGTCTGTGTTCTAGGCTTCCTAAATATGTAGAGTGTAGTCGTCCATAGTATTATGCGGTTCACGGATAAACGCATTCGGAGTGCAGTCGCCTGATATATCATGCGGTACACGGATATGCGCACTCACCACATAAACAGTGATGCATCACGGAGTGTAGTCGACCATGTTCTCATTATGGTGCACAGACTAACGCACTCAGAGTGTAGTCTACCGCATTCTCATTGTGGTGCACGGACTGACACACTCAAGCATCCATAACTACTATAAACCGAAACAATGTCACTCCCTATCGTGATAACTACATTGGACTAGCATATCAATAGGCTCGTGCATGCTCAAATCCAATACGTGCCCTCTCATGGTCTCGCACGTGTATCGGCGTGTGACTCGCAATTCGTGTTCACGATCAAAAGCACATGGGAAAGATCAATGTTTACAAAACAACACCTGACCAGTCGACCGATATATCTCATCGGTCGATTGAGCGGCGACATGCACAACACATGCACAAAATACAGCCTTGCTCGGTTGACTAAATACATGTGTTGGTTGACCGACCATAGGAAAATTCTTAGTTTCCTGCTAACCAATCAATCTACCAATTTTCTTGATCAGTCGACCGACCAGAGAAAGATTTTCAACTCCTGAGAAACGTTAGTTTGGTCAGATGATCCTTCTGATCAGTCGACCGACCAAGTTACAAATAAAAAACATTTGATTTTCTCATAAATTCACCAAAGTCAATTTTTTGCAAAGAACTCATATATAAAATCTCGATTTAGGGAAATTAGGGTTTGCTCTGATATGAAAACAAAAATATAACAATTTGAGGGATTCTAATAACCCTAACATATTTATGTTTGTAAATTCATCATGAAAACAAATAGATTAACATAAATCTCATGTTAGATTTACTTCAAACCTTCAACACAATTTAAAGAATCTATTTCATAACTTTTTAAATAAGAAAGATTAAATCTTTACGTCATATAGATGAAAGGGTGTTTGCGTCGGGAATAATTTTTATTGTAGCTTCCATTACAATATTTTCTTTTTGGATAAAAACAAAAGAGTGAGCCTTACAATGATAAAACTTCTCTTTACAATAAAAAAAAGATTAGGGATGCTCCCTAGAAACACACACATAAACTATTTATTAGCTTCTACTTGCGTGGGATCTTTGCATATGCTGGGGACGCTTTGATCTGTGGACCACCGATTCAACGATCCAAGCTGATCGTGAAGAAGGCTTAAAGTTGATGTTTTGACATGGAAAAAAACTAAAGTAGATATCTTAGCAAAGTAAGATAAATACTCTTCTCAATATTAAATCAAGGTTTGATATTGAGGAAACACCGAAGGATCTGGTGATTGCTTGAAAACAATGAAAGACTCTCTCTTTCGTGCTCGAAGTTCACCAAAATATCAAGTCTCCCCTCTCAGATCTGCTTGGTCTCATGCATAAGGGTGCTAAAGGGGTATTTATAGCCTTTGGAAGCCGTTACTAAAGACAAGAAGCTGAAACCAACCCTATCTGACAACTTCCATTTTCAAGACAGTGTTTACTGTCTCGGATGAAGGGGTTATTCCAGGCTGTTTGTAACCGACACTCAATCTGTTAAATGCCATGATTTTTATGGATTATGGGTGAATTTTCAGTTTGTAACGACCTCTCCGCATTAATGGATGTTCCCAAGTAGTTATGGAGCCACGTGGGTCGCACAAAACTCGAGAAAACCGTCAAAAAAGACGTCACACTACCTCACCATTTCTAAGAAAACTCAAGCTCTCTCGAATTCTGAGACACATTACACTGTCTCGGAAGTAGAAACAGTGTACGCTATGTACGCTGTCTCACTAATTGTGAGACAGCTTCGAGTTCTGTCAATTCATCGTTTTGTGCGTTCCTTTGCTTCTTTTTGCATCGGATGACCTCTTCCAACTTAGATGATGATGTTCTTCTTCTTCTCTTCATCTTGAGCTTTGTTTAGGACCTATAGGTAATTTTTAACATCTACAGATACCCGCTCTAAAGTTTTTAGCCTCCTCAGTATTTTATTGAGGAGTCTAGAATACTTTGGATCGAGGAGACTATATAGAAGGACCTGTGAGTGGCTTCAGGTCTTTGACTTTTTCAGCTTTCAGTTTACTCAGTATTTTGTCAAGTATTCTAAAATACTTCTGGTGTCGTGTTTAACGCTTGACCATTGTCGAAATCTGGAACTGAAATTGGTGTGTTGATATCTGAATTAGCTCATGTCATTGATTTGACGTTGAACTGATCATCTTTGTCAGGAATTTGTATCTGAATTGCAATTGAACTCCCAGGGATAATTTAGCATAGAATAATCTTAAGCCTAATTTTGGCGAAACTATTAAAGCGTTGTCGGGCATTGACTTTTGTTCTGGTATAAACACAGTTTATACTCATACGTAGCTATAGTCTACACTGTTTAAGCTCTTAAAGTGTTGGAGCATGGAGAATCAGTTTATACTTGTATACTCATTGGAGTTTCAGGAAGTAGTTTAACCTCATATATCTATCGGAGGTTCAAGGAGAAGCGGTTTATACTCATATACTCAGAGGAGTGTAAATGAGTCGAATATGTAGCAAAAATATGCTCGAAACACCCGTGGGACCAAACTTTTATGTAAGACAGGTTTGGTGTCTCGCACATGCGCAAGACAGGTCTAGGTGTCTCGGCATGCGAGACACCATAGACTGTCTCGGCTTAAACGGTGGGAATCGGTTCTTTAGGAGTTCTTAAGTCCGATTTTTGAGTCATTGTTTGACACTTTTTCCTACGTTCCCTCTTTCGAAAACTCCCCAGAAACCCTATAAAGAAGTCGTCCAATCACTTTCTCCCCTTCTCCTCTTCAAATTCGGCCAAAACGGGTAAGTTCACTTTAGGGTTTTTTTTTAGTTTTTGGCTAGGGCTTTGAACTTTGATTTCATACCTTCTGTTAATTGTGTTTAAACCTCATCTTCCTCTTGAATTTGGAAGGAACCGACGCCAATTCCTTGGTCCTTGATGGGTTTCGAGTTCTCCTTTGTAATTTCTCCCAAACCCTAGCTTTCTTTCGAGGTATACTTTCTTTTCTTGTGTTTTTCTTCGCCAAAGAATATCTCCTCTTGATTTTAGATGAAACCTGAACACGAGGGCTTGAATTATAGGTTATTTTAACCTTTTCCTTGAGATTTCCTCATGAAACCCTAACCCTTTTTGTAGGATTTTGGCGATTATTCTTAGGTTTGAGCCTTTGTCTTGGTTCACCGCACCTTGATCCCTCTTGTTTCTTGGTAAGAACCAAGTTTATGGCTCTTGATTTCGGACCTCTTCAAGGTTTCCTTTGGATTTGACTAACAAACCCTAACTTTTTGTAGGATTTCGGTCAAAAATCATATTTTTATCATATCCCCGAAGAGAGGGCGCATCCCGAGGAGTAGATTATCCTCTCACGCACCTAAGAGAGAGTATCTCATAGCTTCTTCATATGGGGGTGAGTTTTTTACCGCTTTCGTCAATTCAAAAGTTAGAATTTTGTACGTGTATCCTCATTTGCTCTCCTTTACGAGGCATTCGGGAAGAGCCAATATCCTCCCTTGTGGGGGTCGATACTTAAAAGATGTGTTTTGCTTGGTCAAAATATATCTCAAGGCAAAATAGATGATTTTACACCGTCTCGCTATCCGTAGGGCAGGATATATTGTCATGTTGTTTACGTGACAATGTATGTTGCCTTTACGTGCGAAATGATGGAAATCGTCTCGTAAATCATAAGGTAGTGACTCTATCTCACGGATTTACGAGATAAGTTCAACTCCTTACTTTGCCTATAGAAATATTCTTTTAAGTGCGCTTGACAAATCACCTTTCATTCACCGTAGTTAATTTCCCTTCGGAAGTATTTTCCCCTCGCAAAGCGAGCGGTTGAAGTGACGAGGCTTTTGCCTCTTTTGATAAAATGCCACTCATTGATGTAACTCCTCAGTCCGATGTGAATGGGTCTGAGGAAATTCCTAGGCTTGTACATGAGGGGAATCATCGCACATTACGACGATTGATTAGCTCACCAAGGATCCAAGCGCTACTCAGCTTTTGAGGAAGCCTAACTACTTGTTTAGTGACTTCGTCGAGGATCCTAAAGTTCTAAATCATGATGCCGAGAAGTGGCTGAAAGATTATGAAGGGAATCTTAAATTTCTTTCATCTATTCCTCGTCAGTATGCCCTAATGCATCTGAAGAAGCAACCCATGACACGGGACATGTCATGGCGACTAACAGAGGATCAGGAGTGAGTCCACTACAGTTTTATCACTCAGCACAAGACTCCAAACTCTAGTGATAGGAGTTATATTCATGGACTTCATCCCGGCGTATTAGGACAAGATCAAGTTCCACAAAATGAGCTGGCGATTAAGGCCGATACAGTGAGAAATCGCCAGGCAAGGCTTGGAAGAGAGCTACCGGTCAAGGGCTTCACATGTTACAGCTAGGTCCACTCCTCAACTAACAAGTGGTGGATGAGAATGACAAATTATGTCCTTGGATAGTGAGGCACAGAGCTAACTGAAAGTGAATTATATACACCCATCCGCGCTAGCTTGTACGGTTTGCCCATCAGCGTGCATCATTTCTTTGCGCTATTAGAGCTCTATAACCCGAATACCAACACATTCTTGACCAGGAATAGAGAGTTGGGGCTGGCTCTACATGAGATGATGAAGGTCTCAGGGCTGCCGATGAGTAATATTTCATATCAGGAGTATTTCCTCACCAATCGCCAATTGAGCAAGATGAGGATGGCTAACTCCCTCTGATATGACATGTTGTGGGAGTTGTCGTGTCATTATCAGACTACCCTGGCTGACGTGGATATTAAGGTAAGAAGAAGTCTCCTCAACTTAGCCTAAAGTAGTTCATGGACTACTTGTTCAAACACTTGGAAGACAATTCTGGTCAGGAAGTTTGTGAGCTGGCGCCTCTGACTCCATTAGAAATCAATAAGTTGATCGAGAAGATCAACACTCAGTCGTATACCACTTGCACTGCTAAGGGAAAATTCCCAAGAGGCACTAAGTTTTAGACATTTTTGTTGCATGCACAGAAGCAGATTCAGCCGATGACTCTTCTAGCGGGTTATTTAGCAATCTGGTTGAAGAAATGCGTCGTGGCGCACCAATTTTTCAACGCATTGCCGATTGAGGTCCTCTTTTTAGCTGTTGAGCTCGCCCTCGTGAAGAAACTTTACTGATTTTGGCGATGATCACTGATATTCACAGTGGGCTTTGACATTTAGTCACCGGCTTCACGCAAGAGGGAAGCAAGTCGTCGAGTGAAATACCCACCGCCAAGATCGAGCTTCCTTATACCTATTTGATAGCGTGGCTTGTTCTCCATCACCCCAACCTGATGATGGGGCCGAGTGTTTCTAATCCATCCATTCACTTATTACAAAATTGTTGGAGGATTGCAAATGGGAGACCCGACAGTTTCTTGAGATGAAGCGACAATCTTAAATTCATAAGTGCTGGGAGTTCTTTAAATGCTTCCCTCAGTTCTCTGGCTGTTATGATGAGTTGATGATCGATGATGAAGAGCTGGGGAAGAGTTGAACCATCCTTGACGTGGGCTATTTTCTTTGGCTAATGAACATCAGGCCTGGCTACCTTGTCTTTCAAGTAAAGAACCACTGCAGCATTGAGCCCTATCTCCCTTGCCGATTCGCTCGTCAGTTTGGTTATGACCAACTGTATGTCGGGAACCCGAACCGACAATTGAAGACTTACATATGACTCATTGATGGGGTACGTGCCTAGTTCTGGAATGTAGCAGGTTGTACCAGTGCCAAATTTAGCCTTCCTGCTATAGAAACTTAGCGACATATGACCTTCCTCTACTATAAGTGGATCATAGCTGCTAATGCATTCACCAAGGAGAAGGATATCTCAGAGTTGATGGTAGAAGTGGTAGCCAAACATGTTGTCGATATCGTTCGAGAGGCTGTGCTCTCAATGTAGGCATCAAAAATTACCGATAGGTCCCCACAACCAGCTCAGTGTTAAACAAATGATGATGAACATCACTACCCGGTTCACAAGAGTTCAATTGATGTCGGTGAACGCCTGAAGTGAATCGACGAGCCACGTGAGCCGACGGAGTTTCAGAATAACGGGGATACCGATTGACCGGGAACCCCACGATCGCTGCAAAGAGAGCAACGCCCTTCGTATCCCGTTCACCTAACTGATAATCCAACCAACGGGATCAACAGAGCTCTTCGTCAGAATTCCAACGCATCCGGAATCACGCAAATCCGAGTTGGGACGAAAAGTCAATGGCGGGATAACGGCGGACGATCTCGGACTGAACCGGGACACCCGGGGTACCTCGGCGAGCTCGAAACACCCGAGGGGTATCTTGGCAAAACCAAGACACCCCATGGGTGTCTCGGCTTGGCCGAGGCACCCCAAGGGGTGTCCTTGGTTTCCCCCCCCCCCCCTACCTCTTGGATTCCTATAAATAGGCCTCCTTGGCCT
>BQKN01067121.1:232971-249431 GCA_022839385.1 Asparagus kiusianus | reverse complement strand
CTCCTTGGCCTTCATTTCAAGGGGCTCCTGATTTTGCTCTTGGCTTGACTCCTCTCTTGATTTTTGGCCTTGAGCAAGATCTGAATTTTGAAGCAGCGAAGCCCTGCCGGAGCGAGGAGTCGGAGTTTTAAAGAGAGCGGCGAAGCCCTGCCAGAGCGAGGAGTGAGAGTTCTTCATCAGCCCTTCTTCACCCGTCCCCTTAGTATTACCCTTCGCAGGTGATACTAAGAAGAGCTACTATCTCGTTTTAGCCGAGATATACGCTTCAAACTTCTATATCCCTTCGCGGATAGACGAAGCTCTGCCGGATTCTTCCGGAACAGATCTGATCGACCGGTGGTCCACGGATATCAACGTCCCCATCACAGGCTAAAGACCCACGCAAGCGAGACCACACCAAAACGGGATCTCGTGTTTATTTTCGTTAAAGTTGTAATCTTTGTTTCGTTGCACGAGTAGATCTTATAAAAAGATCGAATCTTTATTTGATATTTGTTGTAACGTCTGATGTTGTGACAGATTTCAAAGCAATGAATACAGCAACTTTTCCCGAAAACACTCAAGGAGAGGGAAGAAGCCTGCTGAGTCCTCTGCCAAAGGCAAGGGAGTAGCTGCAGAGAAGGAGGAAACTCTTCCAACTGATGAAGAAGAGACCTCCGTAGAAGGCATAGCCGGGGGTGAAAGCACTAAGGCTGATAGCGACGAAGAGGAAGAGGATACATTGGGCCTTCCATCATCTTTCTTTCTCGGAGGGGGTGCGAGCTTACCCATTACCCACCAGACCACCAATTTGATTAGTCTAAGTCTCCAACGGCTCCAAAGAAGCCCAGGAAAAAAATCATGTTCACTCATCCCACAAGATGACAGTCGATCTTCCAAGTGGGGTTGAAGAAAAAGAAGAGGAGCTTTCCGAAGCTAGCTTGTGCATCAGAAAAGATCTCGCCCTTCTGAAGCTTCTCCTAGGGTTGAATTGCACACCAAGTTCTAATAGGAAAGACGTGTCATTTCTGCAGAACCTGGTCCACTGAAGAGGAGAAAGAAGCTTGCGTAGAGGTTGTAGGATCTGCGAAAGAACACACTAAACACTACAGGGAGGGTGAATAATGTTATTTAAAAATTTTACAAGATGAATTATAACTTGCAAGGACAATGAACAACAATCTCAGAAATTGAACAATCACAAACAAGAGATTTATACTGGTTCTACCACTCCAGGTGTACATCTAGTCCCCAAGCAATTCCCGCTTGAAATTTCCACTAAGAGTTAGAAAAACTGTCTTTGTAGTCGACTACTAAGCTTAGTAGTCGACTACACTGAGTCTATTCTGACTCTGTGAAGTCAAGAAACAGGGTTAGTAGTCGACTACTTAAGGCATTAGTCGACTAATCTGTAGAACTTTAGTTTCTGTAAGTTGAACTAAGAATGAGTAGTCGACTATTAAGCATAGTAGTCGACTAATTTGTAAATATGAAGTTTCTATAACATTGACTTAGGATTTTATAGTCAACTACTAAGGGTATTAGTCGACTACAGATACATAGATATGAGATATTTGATATTTATTGAGACTCACTTTATATCTATAAACTCTAATGGTTAACTTAGAGGATTTCTATAGTTAACCATATACTAAGCATGTGTTAGTGTGTTCTAAATACTATGTGCGTGTATGTGTTGTGAGTGATCAAGGCTTTTACAAGAATCTAAGCAAAGAAAATAAAATATAATTTGACAATTACGTACATATTCTTCTTTGCTTGTCTTGTTGCCTTGAACTCATCCCTACACTTAGTTCATATATCTTCAGCATATCAGATATTATTATCTGTATTGATATGTTAGTACATATATAATACACATAATAAATAAATTGTTATTATCAAAATTATGTCTTGGGGACAAAATATCCAACAGAGGACACGCACTGCACTGCCTGCATTTGAGGAGGATCCACTCAGCGATATTCCTATTGAGGGAGAAGGCAACATCTCGCACTTGTATCACTTCTCAGACTTCATTTTTTAAGCTTACTGAATATATCTCTTCCCCCCCCTTTTTATATATATAGGGGGTTTTCAAGAAGGTGAGCTCCCGTACGAGCCTGCTTCTCCCGGCTTCACTCACTCTGAAAGATCAGGTTTCACTCAACAAATGCATGAAGCTATTAGTGAGGAGCCCATAAGCACTAAAGCTAGTGCGGATACCGAAGTTCATCCCGACCCTGCTATCGAATTCATTCCAAGAGCCTCCAGTGTAGGTATATCTAACACAGATACTATCTCATTCAGGTGGAAGTTAAGAAAATTGAACGATTCATAATTTGTGCCCCCTCTAATCGTTCCTGCGCTTCATGCTCTTTTAGAGAAATTGAAGGAAGCAGGCATAAGTGTTGGGGCTGCGGAGTCTGTTGCGGCGGCTGAATGTATAGTCTATCTCCATTTGATGTAAATTTTGGTTTTTCCTTCTTGTGCTTAAAATTTAGCTCCTTTGTAGATGTTACGATGGAAGGATCAGCTGAAGAAGAGGCCGCCCATGATGCTGAGATCAAGGGTTTTGATGAACACTCCCTTGATATGGACCTCTCTAAAGATGACCATAAGTTGATCTTCGACTTGTTATGGGGGAAAACTCCTAGTGAGGCTGCAGGACCATCTGCGGAAGCTGGTTCATCTACAGGTATGGATCTTATCTTGAAGTCATCTATCTCCATTTGTTAGTTTTTTGAATAACCATGTGGGAGTTTTGATTGTAGGAACAACTATTAGTGTAATACGGGTGCAACCTCTGGGGCTTTGAATAGCTCAAGACTTAGGCACATCGGGCTTGTAGTAGGCTACTGCTAAAACTCCATCCTCTACTCTCCAACCCGAAGCTGCCGCCCTCTCAGACCCAATGCTTATGGAGGCCTCAACTGGAGTTATTTTTAGCCCTGCTGTTCAAGTTGTAAAACCAAGTGAAGAGGCTGGAACATCAACAATTGTCGTATCCCAACAACCTTTAGCCATTCATGAAGCTGAGTCAACAAGGTTAAGGCAAGAACAATAGGCTGAGGGATCTTCAACCGGCATTGGCATGTTTCCCTTTCACCGCTACTTTAGCATCCTTGGTATTGGATCTGGTTCTAATAACTTTCGAGACGCTTATTTCCCTATTTTTTCTCACAGAGCCTTTGTCATCTCTATAGTACTCCATTAATGCATTGATGTCAGACAATGACCAAGATAGAGCGATAATTTGCACGGAACTTCACAGCTTTACTTCCTTTTTGAGCACAATGATCGAAAAAATCCTTCCCAAAGGCTTTTCCTTTGACCAATTCAAGTGATGGGAATTAGAGAAGAAGGATATCCAGACTTGGCTAATTCCATTCCAGCAGACTTGGGTCATCTGGAGTAGGAATTTCAAAAGCTAAGGGAGCTCCTAGTTGCTGGTGCTTCATCTTATATAGCCGCTCAAATCGAGTTAAAGTTGAAGACTTGGCATGATACCCGACATCTACTGAACTTGAGCTCAGAAGGCAACAGGGATGTGTAGGTGTTAAAAATTACCTATAAGTTATCGTACACAGCTTGATATAAAGAGAAGGTGATAAAAATCATCATCTGAGTCAAAGAGGATCATCCAATGCCAAAGACTAACTAAGGAATGAACAAAAAATGCAAAACAATGAAAACAAGAGGACATCATATAATTTCCGAGACAAAGAAGTTGTCTAGGAAACTATGAGATAGCACATGGTTTCTAAGACAAGGAATTTGTCTCAGAAGCTATGAGGCAACACATAGTTTCCGAGACATGAAAACTGTCTCGGAAACTAGGTGACAGGGTCACATTGTTTTGTGACGATTTTCTCAAGATTTGTGCGATCCACGTGGCTTCATAACTGTTGGGTATCATCCATAAACATGGGGAGGCAGTTACAAACTAAAAATCCACCCATAACTATAGAAATCATAGCATTTAATAGAGTGGGCGATGGTTACAAAACTACCTGGGATAATACACTATTTTCGGGAGATGGAATCTATCTCGAAAATAGGGGTTATCAGTTCAGATTTATTTCAACTTTCTATCTTTAGTAACGGCTCCTAAAGGCTATAAATAAATCCCTAGCAACCATATGCATAGGGACCAAGCATATTCTAGGCAGAGACTTGAACTTTTTGGTGAATTTTGAGCAAGAGAGAGAGTCTTCAATGTTTTCAAGCATCCTCAAGAGACTTTGGCGTTTCCTCGAGATCTAAGATTTGAAAGATTGGAAGCCGAAGAACCTCAGCCTAAGAGCAGAGCTTCAGAACCGAACAACTCTAGGAACCCTTGGTTAAGAGGGAAGGAGATCATGGTTGTCGATTCTACTATAGCCCCTAAAACAGCACAGAGGCAAACCCCCAAGCCCTTCGAGCATAACTCGCAAAGGCAATACGACTTCACGAAAGACCAGGTGGTGGCTACCTTCAACACTCTTCTCAAGGGCAACAGAATCAAGCTGTCAGGAGTCATGAAACAAAACCGACAATCTAAGCTGTGTGTACCACAGATTTGTTGGTCACCACACCTTCAAATGCTATATCCTTAAGGATAAACTGCAAGCTCTTTACGACGCAAGAGTCCTAAAGAAGGAGAAGGTGTAAAAAGTGGTGACTACAAACATGGTCACCCTTCAATTTGGAATGGGTCTCCCTGAGGTTCACACACCAGCAGGAGTCATTCACATCCCCGAGGCGAAACTGAAGATTATCAATGAGGACCCTCACAATCAACAAGGAAAAGGCTTAGTACCATAGACCATACCGTCAGGATAGGTGATATAGGTTCATCTCGATCTCCTTGATGATGATCAATGGATTTCTAACAAGTCCAAGGGCAAATCTAAGCTTTGTATTGTCATTTCGGCAATTTCGGATGATAACAAAGTGGAGGTAGCAACCCTCACCGATTCCAACAAGGAGGTAGACTCATTGATCACCCAAGCAGGGAAGGTCTTTGACAAGAGCTACCCTTTGATGGTAGAGAGTCCGGTAAGGCTACCAATGGGACTGCCACCAATAGTTTAGCTAAGTCCTGACAGGTCGAGCTCAAGTGGTCAACCCTTTCGGTTCGACCTACTCGCCCAGCTAAAGAATATTCCAACCAGGATCACTCTGTATGAGCTCCTGTAGTTGTCCAACATGACTCGCGAAGCCCTACGAGAGGCTCTGACCAATTCAGAATCCTTTGCTACATATTTCTTGCCCACTCTCGAAGAGGAGGCGGAAATAGGATGTCCACGGTGCTGCCAGACATCCAAACAGCAGATCCCCTGCATCACTTTCACTCTAGAAGACATGCTCATCAAGAGCACGGCTCATGACCGACCCCTGTACTTCACAGGATACGTCGACTCCTCTAGAGTAGATAGGATCCAAGTCGATCCGGGTGTGCATTAAGCATTGTCCCCCTGAAGCTCATCAAGCACTTGGGGGTGCCTCAAAAGCGGTTGTCTTTGACGATCACCACCATCTTTGGCTTCAACACCACCGGAACCCAGCCGCTTAGGACAATTCGTCTCAAATGCCGTTGGGTGACATGAAAACTAAGGTAACCTACTACGTCATTGACACAGAACCCTCCTATAACATGCTGTTGGGCTGGCCATGGATCCATAGCAACAAGATAGTCCCATCCATATTACACCAGTGCTTGAAATGTATGGATGACTGTGACCAAATGAAGACGGTGGTTGCAAATAAATAGCCCTTCAAGGGAGTCAAAAACTACACCGATTCTCTGCTCTACGAGGACCCCGAGTCAAGCGACGAGCCTCCGGTCAATGAACCTAGCAGCGGCAATGAGGCTGATAGTGAACTCGAGAACAATAAGGGTCTCGTCTTTAATGATATTGAACCTATTGTAATTGGCTATAAAGGTCCTGATATAACCGATGCTGATGAAGCGAACGGGTTTTTCTTGAGTCAAAGTCTCGCATTTGCTTATTTGTCGTCCGGTTCGGAACCTGTTGATGATGAGTTCAGAAACTCGATCTCAAGGATGTACAATGACTTTTCACTGCACTTGCCTCTGTACTCATTATTTGTCACCAACAGATAAATGATTGAGTCCTCGCAAGTTGTCTTTGTCATACCCACTCACAATATTTCTCAACAAGAGATTATCTTCGGAAGGATAGACCAACCCGCATGCACGCTGTCGGACGAGTTAGACGAAGACGAACCCACTCCTCAATTCTCATGTTACAGCCCCGTCACAAAACGCATGATGGAGAGGATGGGTTATGACTTCATCCATAAGGAAGGCTTAAAGTATGACAAAGGCTGGAAGATGCCCCTTTGACCTGCCTATGTCCCCAAAGGGAAGCCTGACAATTACTATGGCAAAACTCGAAGAGGGCTAGGTTACTCCTCCTCTTCCTTGGAGTTGTACTACAATTTCGATGGAATATCTAACGATGCTCACTCAGATGATCAATTATCAACATCCTCGACTTAGGATTCAGATGTTAGCATCGGAGCCTTGTTCAAGAACCTCACAGTCAATATGGCTATGGTCAATCCCGCTAAAGTCCAAGAGGACGAACAGATTATGCTTTATGATGAAGCATATGATCGCCATGTTAATGCCTAGTGGAGTGGTCGCTTCAAACAGCGTGAATCACCCACGGAGGACAAGATCCTTAAAATTAACATGGGAGATGAGGCAAACCCTAAACCCATATTTATCAGTGACAACTTACCTCCCTAGGAGAAGGAAGACCTCATATCCCTCATACGGGAATATATCGATGTCTTCGCATGAAATTATGAGGACATGCCTGGCCTAGATCCTCAAATCACCATGCATCATCTCAACATCGGCTCAGATGCCAAACCCGTCAAGCAACAGCAGAGACGGTTTCGTCCATAAATCATGGAGGTGATCGAAGCCGAAGTGAAGAAGCTAATCGAATCAGGCTTTATCAGGGAGGAACAACACCCTGTTTGGGTGGCTAACATTGTTCCTGTCTTGAAGAAGAACGGAAAAACCCGTATCTGCATCGACTTCAGAGACCTAAACGCTGCATGTGTTGGCCTTCTTATTTTGATGATGTTTAACAAACAATTTACTTCTAATGTTGTTTGTCTAGTGTTTGTGTTTTCGTATTTATTCTAGGCAAACAACGAGTTAGAGGATGGATGGAATCAAGCATTAACGATCATATCCAATAGAGGTTGGAGGACTTATGGAGTGAAGCTCATGCAATTCAAGTTAAAGATCCAATTACAAGCTTCATCCAAGTGTACCAAGTTGAGCTACATCGAAGATCAATATTGCTTGGGTAACTTAGTTTAGGTTTTATATTATGTGTGTTAGATACTCTAAGCTCAATATCATATACACACACATTTTATTGGTTTCCTTGTATATATATAGTCATATATATATACAACACAAGTTTTGGGTTTTCATGTTTATAAATATAAAATTACATATTTCATATTTATTATTGTGATTTGGTTTAACTACATAGATATGAAACAAATATATTTTCATATACATACTCATATATTTCATTTTCTATTGTATTTGTAAAAATATTGTATTCTTAGTTTTTGGACTTAACAATTATCATATACATATTTTATTAAGTCTACATAATCATTGTGCAAAGTTTTAAAATATGGTTTAGCCTAAATGTCAAAATTCAAATGTTTACATTTTCGTGTTTTGGACTATTTTACAAATTGATGATATTTTTCATTTGGGAAGTTTTTTTTGAAAACCAGTCTTTGTAGTATGTTTATTATCATGTCTACAATCATTCCCCAAAGTTTTATATTTTTTGGAATTTATTTGATATTTTTAAACAGGGTTTTAAAATCAGAATAACAACTTTCAAAACCTGTTTTTAGTCTGTGTCAGTTTGCGGTCGACTGCCACGGTCGACCGCCATGAGTTCAAAGACTCAGTAAGTTTTTTGATGGATCGCGGTCGACCGTGGTGATCGACCATACACAGTCCAGAGAGAAATTTTTGAGTTTTTCTTCTCGCGGTCGACTGTGACGGTCGACCGCCAATGTTACCGTTGCACAGTAACGGTAACTTGCTGATTTTTGTCTTTTAGTGGTTTTTTAGGATTTTTGGGGTTATTTTCTTCTACCCTATATATACCCCATTGTATTTATCATTTTATATATAATGAGAGAGTTTTAAATAAGTTTAAGAGGGTTTTATAGTTTGTTTTAAGTTTGGGGTTTGTGTTTACAAAAGAGGAAGCTTATGTTGTCAATTGAGGGATTCATCCTCAATCTTCTTCATCCTCTCTTTTGTGTTTATAGAGAAGTTTTCTAAACCCTTATCTAGCTTTATATTTGCTTAATTATTTGATTATCATTCTTTAAAGCTAGTTTTTGTATTGAGTTTAGATTTGATTTTATTTTCTCATTGCTTACACACACAACCATTGAGCTTATTGTATTTACATTCATAGTATAATTTAGGTTGTGGGGAGTTGTAACAATTGAGAGTGAGCTATATTGAGTTCTCATCTATTATTGAGAACAAATTTATTATTTGTTACAATTGTGAGATTGTAAAGTTTTCGGTTAGCTAGAAAACTGAGTGTGAGGAGTGGACGTTGATCGGTGAACGTTAAAAACCGACATTTTGAGTGAGTGTATACGTTGATCGGTGAGTATTGAAAACCGACATAGTGTGGTTGTAAATGTTATTCGGGTGAGCGTAGAAAACCCGGTTGTGATAGTGGATTTCTCCCCGGGAGTGGGGAGCGGAGACGTAAGACGGAAGGTTCGAACTCCGTGATCATATTGTGTGTTTGCATTGTTTATTTACACTATCACTCTTATCTTGTTTATGTTTATTTCACCCTTGCATTTGTTTATATATCCTTGCATATATTTCATCATATACCTCTTTGCTAGGATATATCTCTTTGATCATATTGCATATTCTTGCTCATATCATATTGTATATTTATCTTGCAAGAATAATATTTGAATTAGTTTTAATTGGCATAAAATCGGATTAGATTAGCATAAGACCCTAATCACCCCTCCCCCTCCCTCTAGGGTCTAACAGCATGTTCTAAGGACGAATTCCCTTTGCCCATCATGGATGTCATCATCGACAACACTTGTGGGTTCGAAAGGATGTCTTTCATGGACGAATTCTCAGGGTATAATCAGATCAAGATGCACCCTGAGGATGAGAAGCACTCTTTGTTCAGAACTTCAGTAGGGATATACTGTTACATAGTCATGCCCTTTAGACTCAAGAATGCCGGCGCAACCTATCAGCGCGCCATGAGCACCATTTTTCGAGATCATCTGCGGAAGATAGTCAAATGCTATGTGGATGACCTGGTCACGAAGAGTTGCGACAAAATCGATCACCTTCAAGACCTGAGAATCATGTTTGACCTCATGTAGTCCCATCAACTAAAAATGAACCCTACAAAGTTATTCTTAGGCATGACGAGTGGCAAGTTCCTCGGATTCGTCATCACGACGAAAGGAATCCACATTGAGCCGGACAAGGTCCGAGCTATCCAGGAGCTCCAACCACCCAATAATCTCAAGGAATTGAGAGGACTACAAGGATGTTTGGCCTACATCTGAAGATTCATCGTAAATCTTTCGGACAAGTGCCAACCCTTCTCCAAGGTGATGAAGAAAGGTGTTTCCTTCATTTGGTATGAGCCTTGCCAACAAGCGTTCAATGAGATTAAGACTTATCTCTCGAATCTGCCTGTCTTGGCAGCCCCCGTCTCAGGGAAACCCTTCCTGATCTGTATGAGAGCAATGGAGCATTCTCTTAGCACCCTCTTAGCATAGAATGATGATGTCGGCCATGAGCAATGCATCTACTACCTGAGTAGGACCCTGCAGGGAGCCGAGCGGCGATACCCCATAGTCAAAAAGGAATGTCTGGCCCTAGTGTTCGCAATTCAAAAAATGCGACACTACTTGGTCGGTCAAACCATTGATGTCATCTCCCAGATGAATCCTATCCGAGTCTTCATGACACAGCCTAGGTCCTTGAACTTGCTCCTGGCACGATGGGTACTCTTACTGTCTCAATACGACATCTACTTTATATCACAGAAGTCTGTCAAAAGGACAAGCGATCTGTGATCTCATGGCTAGTCATCCGCTCGAGTCGAAGGCTGACCTATTTGAAGACATGCCAGATGAAACCCTCAAGGTCAATGTAACCTCGCAGGAAGAAGCATGGTGAATATACTTCGACGGTGCCTCTCGCGTGGGCACCAGTGGGTCTATCGTTGCAGGTGTGGGGATAGTCTTAGTTTCTCCGTAAAACTATGTATTACCCCGAGCTTTCTCTTTAATAGAGCCCTGTACAAATAATGTGGCTAAGTACAATGCACTGCTCATTGGACTTGACTTTGCCAAGGAATTAGGGCTGAAGCATCTTGAAGCTTTCGGTGACTCTCAGATCATCAGACAGATGACAGGAGAATATGAAGTCAGAAATGATGACTTAATCCCATGTCACCAAGCGACCATCAAGCTAGCTGAATCATTCGACAGCTTTTACATCGAGCACATGCTCCGTTCCAAGAACATGCATGCAGATGCATTAGCACCATTAGCAGCTAACCTAGCCCAGCCGCTAGGGACAAGCCAATAAGTCACCATTGCAAGCTGACAACTCTACCAACCGGAGTATGCTCTGGAGGTGAATACAACTCACCAGGCGGCCGATCAACTCGAACCAAAAGATTAGCGCTTTTTGATCATCGACTACGTCTAGTACGGTATACTACCTGAAGACATCAAGGAGCGAGATTCTATTCACAGACCTACATCGAGATTCTACTACGATGCAACCACAAAGACATTGTATCGTAGATCATACGACGATATGCTACTTCGATGTCTCTCAATGATTGAAGAACAGGAAACCCTATGAGAAGCCTATGATAGCACTTGCGGTGCTCACTAACCCTGACCCAAGCTCTGAGACCGCTTGCGAAGAATCGGCTACTGTTGGCCCAAAATGGTCAACGACACTATCGTTTACGCCAATGCATGTCAAATCCATGCTAATTACATGCACAAACAACCCGAAGACTTGCATCCAATAGAAAGTTCATGGCCATTTGAAACATAGGGGATGGATGTCGTCGGACCAATATCTCCTCCATCAGCCAAAGGTCATCGCTTCATCATTACGATAACCGACTACTTCTCCAAATAGGCTGAAGCCGTGCCCTTGAGAGAAGTCAAGACTAGTGATGTGATCAAGTTCACCAAGCATCATATCATCTACCAATACGGTGTCCCGAGGTGCATCATTCATGACAACGGATCATAATTCATGAGCCAGGCCTTCACCCGGTTCTGAGACAAGTTCAGAATATAGAACCTGACATCCACGGCTTATAATCCCTCAGTAAACTGATTAGCTAAGGTTTTCAACAAGACGATCATCAAGATCTTGACCAAGCTGACCTTTAATAGGAAGCGTGACTGCGATGAGAAGTTAGGTGAAAGCCTATGGGTATATCGGACCATGGTTTGTACACCGATCGGCGCCACACCTTACTCATTGGTATACAGTTGCGAGGCCGTGTTGCTACTCGAAATTCAGATTTCATCCCTACGTGTCGCACTTGCAACAAGGATGATGACTGAAGAAATTCATCAATGACATCTCGTAGAATTGGAGGCGTTAGATAAAAAGTGGTTTGAAGCTCAGCAGCACATTGAGTTCTATAAAGCCCGAATCTCCAAGGCTTTCAACAAAAAAGTCAAACATAGATCCTTCAAGGAGGGAGAACTAGTCCTCGTAGTTCAGCTACCCATGATCTTCAACTCTAAGAAATAGGCAAATTCCAACCTAAATGAGAAGGTCTATTTATAATAGAAACAGTCTATTCAAATAGAGCTTATCACCTCGTTAAACCGAACGGCGACAACATTTTGATGCCTATTAATAGAAAATTCCTGAAGAAGTACTACCCTTAGTCTTCTTGGAGAATACTAGGTCAAACCTTCTTACAGTTGAGACCAAAGCCAAATTCCTTCGCGAATCCTTTCTAATAAGATGGCGGGTCCCCAAAACTATCAAGTTAACTGCAACCTCTGATAGTCATTTCTCTATCAGTCTCATTCAACTGGATGATGGACCATGTAAAACTATCAAGTTGACTATTATCTCTGATAGTCTCCTCCAAATTTTCCCTGTCGATCCTCTCCAACAAGATGATGGGACCACTCTTACTATCACGTTAACAACCACCTCTAACAAAGTCAACTTACTAATCCTCTTTAATAGGATGGTAAATCCTCAAAGTCGCTCTAAACGCGATAATCCAATTAACTTACCAATCCTCTTCAATAGTATGGTAAGTCCCCAAAGTCCCTCCAATCGTGACAATCTAATTTCCCTACCAATCCTTTTCAATAGGATGGTAGGTTCTCAAAGTCACTCTGATCGCGACAATCCTATCAGGTTAACAATCACCTCTGATAGCTGACACCGTCATTCCTGCAAATGGTGTTGTCTGATCAGTCATCATATTCATACGTCCCTGAATGACCTGATCCATTCTGAGTATTCTAATATCCTTAGAACAATCGATGGGTAGCAACCTACCATGCGATGGCTCCTACAATAATAAATCATCACACTCCTACATCCCTGAACGATTTGATTCCCCTAACACTGTCATTCCTGTAAATGACGTTGTTTGTCGATATCGACCTACCAAGCAATGTGTCATATCGACCCCTATTCCGAACAGCAACCCGCCAAATGGCAAGTTTTTATTCAGATCCTATCTTGGTCACACACGATGACCGTCCACGTTGGACTAAGTTGTTTTACATAACGACACAGCCCAACCTAATTATGACTTAATAGTTATAATTAACTCAACCCAACGCCTCGACGGCTAAGGGTAGGAAAGAAATTTTAGCATTAAGTCTAAGAGAAACTTTCTGACAACTCATCATACTGAGGGGAATAGTACGGCTAATCTGATTCAAACGGTAATTAGTAAAGGCATATCAAACTCATTGATAGCTAAGGGTTAGCTAAAAGTCCTAAATGATTAGCCAACAAGAGTCAAGAAATATGCACACAAAATGTTGAAGGCAACATGCGGACGACGAAAGTATAATTTCATTCACTAGAAGAGTTTTGACAACGCATTCGAACAGAGTTATGACTAAACGTTCGAACAAAGTCTAAAAAAAAGAAGAAGGAAAAGATACATCCAAACCAAGTCAATACTGCTTCAATCACGACTCGGCATCCCGGATCGCTCTCTTGTGCTCTGCCTCTAAGGTAACAGGATCTTTCGGTGAAGGTCTTCCTCGTTGAGCGAGATGGCCTTGTGAAGTTTATTTCTCATATTCTTCCAGAGCTTGGCTTTTCTCTTTGAAATAGGCAGTAGTTAGCTGCTGCCACTTCTCGATCTCTGCCAGCTCCTTTAACACCCGTTCATGAGCCGACTCCTTGGCAACCAAAAAGGTTTTTAGTTTGACGATAGTACGCTTTGCATTTGATATGGAGTGGGCTATATGTGCAAAGGAGGTGCTGGTCTTCTAATGCTCCTCGGCCACCTCCCTGCCTGCTACAGTAGCCCACTCTACCTCTATTGACAACCGAGTCTCTTTGGCCATGGTCTCATCCAAGAATTGCTCTTGTTCCTTCAACATAGACTAGGCATTTTCAGTGGCCATAGCAACTAGATTCTCAAAATGAAGGGCGAGCAATGCCTGGATGTATGAACCCAGCCAAAGCATCTTTACTTCCTGACCAGCAGCTCCCTTCCCAATCGAGCTAGGTGATTCTTCATAGTATTTGTCTTTACCATTAGTTCATTCTACGACAAACAATCCTGGCCAAACAACCCAAGATGAAGTCCGCGGATAGAATGCCTATCACTCGAACTCAGAATCTTAGCGTCCCTACCAATGAATCCGCAATGAATGCGTTCATGATCTTCCGTCAACCACCAGGACATGTCTCGGGTCACCGCCAAGTTCCTAAGTTGTATGAGGGAATGATGTCCAGAAATGGGAGGCAAGAATAGAAATACTCCACCATGCTCAGTCAACCACTGCTATGAGCCCTACGAGAGCCTTTCAGGATCCTCAACAAAGTCACGGAACAGATAATGGGGCTTCCTCAAATGCTTAGTCGACTACCGATACTTGGTCAATGGTACATCAATAATCAACTGACGCAGAATACGACGATCTCCTTACTGCACAAGATCGGGGACATCCTTCAGGCAATCCACACTAAATTGAGGAGCCTCTCTAATCAAAGGACTCCCGTTTAAGGAAGCATAAGTGGTGCCACTTTGACCGGACACTTCTCTGTCAGAGAATGCCATGGACGGGAAATTGACTACAAAGGAATTTTTTTATATATATCGGAACGTAGTTAAAAGAATATTTCTAAGGCAAAACAAGGACTTGAACTCATCCTATTAACCCATGAGATAGATGATTTCAATTGTTTCACACACGAGAGACAATGTACATTATCGTGTAAATATCACGACAATAAACCATGCCTTACAAAGTATGAAACAGCATAAAATCGCCCATTTCACCTAATTCATATCATAGTTCTAGATGATGGATCTGGAGCCCACTCTTCCTGTCCTGTTAGCCCTTATGTTTTGATGATGTTTTACAACCACCATTATCGGTACTAATGGCTTATTGAGTACAAATGTAGTGAATTCATATATCAAGCTTATTAGTGCCACAAATGGAGGATTGGATAGAATATGCGCTACAACGATGATATCCAAAGGAGGAGGAGGCATAGTGATGAAGCTATGTTATTTCAAGAACAACAAATTCATATAGAAGCTTCATCCATATCAAGCTATATCAAGACTCAAGAATTGTATTCTATGTGAGGATATTAGCTAGTTTTTATTTTCTCTCTAGTGCTAGAATGTAGGCAAAGAGTTATTGATTTCACTTGAAGCTATTGGGATATCACACACATGTTTTCATACTTATGGTTTTAAGTGTTTTTCATAAAATACTATTCCTTACAAGTATGAGTACCTATTTGCAAATTTCCTTTTCTAAACAATTTGTTTTTAGTATTAAAAACATTTTACAAATTTTCACAATTTTCAGAAGTCAAATGAATATTTTACAAATTGTTTAAGTGTGTCAAAAACAGGATTTTAGAATGTATCAGAATGCGGTTGACCGCACCGGTCGACCGCACCTGTGTTCATTTGTTCAGTGGGCAGCAGAGAGTTTGTCTGTCGACCGCCGCGGTCGACCGAGAGCTCGATATTTTCCATCGGTTGACCGCACCGGTCGACCGAAGAAGTCTCTGCTTGTTTTTCTCGTTTTCGACCTGGATCGCGGTCGACCGAAAATCTCGTCGGTCGACCGCCGTATTTTTCAAACGGTAATTTGTGTACTTTTTCAGCGCCGCTCAGTACAAATCTCAGCGACGTTTGTTTCTAGATTTTAGGGGATTAAGGGTATGGGTTTAAACAGTTGTTTCTCCTATTTAAACTCAACCTCTTCTTCTTCCTCAAGTGTCCCAGCTTTTGCAAAAACTAGAGACGTTGTTTTTCAAAAAAAAACACAGAGCTTAAATTTCAAACCTGTGCTTTCTGTGTTTTTGTGTGTTCACTTCCCAGCTTCAGTGTGCTCTTTCTCTTTGCCATAGGGACGTTGTAAAGAAAGAGTCTTACACCATTTCTATTATCTTGAGAGTGTGATCTTGTGTAGATCAAACTGTGTGGGAGTGTGATCTTGTGTAGATCAAACTGTGTAGTGTGAGATCATGAGGGGATCGCTGTGTAGACGAAGTTCCGGCTTCCAAACCGGGTTGTGTAGTGAATTTCTCCTCGAGAGTGGGGAGCGGGGACGTAGGTCAGCGGACCGAACCTCGTTAACATATCGCGCGTCACAGGATAACGATTCCTAACCTTATCTCCTCTATTTTGATTGCATTAGATTACTATGGTTTGCTTGTCTTAATTTTATTGCATAATTATAGCCTCTTGATCCTAATCACCCCCCCCTCTAGGGTCTAACAATTGGTATCAGAGCTTGGTCTCTATATTAGTTTTTGGTTTAATCACCTTAGAGAAAAGATCGTATGGAGGCTTCAATGAATGTGCATATGCTAGAGGGACAATCCACCACTAGACCACCACTCTTCACCGTTAGTAACTTTGCTTATTGGAAAGCTAGGATGAGAATTTACCTTCGTTGCATTGACCTTGACATCCTAGAACTCATAGAGAAAAAATACGTAGAAAAGTCCAAAGTTGGGACTATGACCGATGGAGAGAGGCACCAAGCTAATCTCAATGCTAAGGCTATGAACGCCATAATTTGTGGTCTTTCCCCCAAATGAATACAATAGAGTTTCAACGTGTGCAACCGCATACAAAATATGGGTGAAATTGTGTATCACACACGAAGGAACCCCCCCCCCC
>BQKN01067121.1:219504-230551 GCA_022839385.1 Asparagus kiusianus | reverse complement strand
CCCTTGGGGTGTCTCGGCCAAGGCCGAGACACCCCTTGGGGTGTCTCGGCCAAGGCTGAGACACCCCCTAGGGGGTGTCTCACATCAGCCCCCCCCTCTCCTTTTGGCTATAAATAGCCCCCTTGGCCTCCTTGGTGAGGGGCTCTGGATTTTTGCACTCAATTCAAGGCTGAATTATCTTAGCCAAGGATTGTTCTGCAAGAGAGCGGCGAAGCCCTGCCGGAGTGAGGAGTCAGAGTCTGCAGGAGAGCGGCGAAGCCCTGCCGGATCGAGGAGCGAAAGGTCTTCATCCTTTTCTTCATTCACCCCCCTTCTGTTCCTTGGTGTTGCCCTTCGCAGGCGACACTGAGAAGAGCTGTTATCTCGCGTTAGCCGAGATATACGCTTTACACTTCTAGATCTCACGCGGATCGACGAAGTTCTGCTTCTATATCCCACGCGGATAGACGAAGCTCTGCCGGATTTTCCCGGAAGGATCTTGAACAGTCGGCGGTCCACGGATATCGACGTCCCCGTCACAGGCCAACAACCCATGCAAGCGAGACCGTACCAAACCGGGCTCTCGTGTTTATTTTCGTTTAAGTTGTAACCCCTTTGTTTTCATTTTATACTGTTGTAACGATCGAAGTTGTAACAGATCTCGAAAAAGAGAACATCAATGAAAACAGCAACTTTTACCGGAAACAAAATTGTCTAAGAGAAATCTTGTAAAAGGGTTACCAAATTTGCACTTCATCAAAGATAGCACATGTGAGGATTGTGCCAAAGGTAAACAAACTAAATCTTCCTTCAAATCCATCATTGAGGTATCAACTTCTAAACCTTTGCAATTACTTCATCTTGATTTGTTTGGTCCTATGCGTGTTACCTCTCTTGGAGGGAAACACTATGTTTTTGTGATTATTGATGATTTTTTTCGTTTTACATGGACAATATTTCTTGCAAATAAAAATGATTGTTTTGAAGAATTTTCTAATCATGTTAAAAGAATTGAAAATGAAAAAGATTTGAAAGTTGTGAGAATTAGAAGTGATCATGGAGGTGAATTCCAAAATGATTATTTCTATGAATTTTGTGCTCATCATGGTATAACTCACATGTTTTTCGCTCCTAGAACACCACAACAAAATGGTATTGTTGAACGAAAAAATCGCACCATACAAGAGATGGCACGTACTATGCTAAATTCTTTTGATTTGCCAAAATATTTTTGGGCGAAAGCCGTCAATACGGCTTGCCATGTTTTAAATCGTGTTTTGATTAGACCAAAGCTTAAGAAAACTCCTTATGAACTTTTTTATGGAAAAACTCCTTTTATTGGTTATTTTCGTATCTTTGGTTGCAAATGTTTTATTTTAAATACAAAAGATCATCATGACAAATTTGATTCCAAAATTGATGTTGGTATTTTCTTGGGTTATGCACCTCGAAGTAAGGCTTATAGGATATTCAATAAATGAAGTCTCGTTGTTGAAAAATCTGTAAACGTTACTTTTGATGAGACTAATGTTAGCTCTCAAGTTGTTTTACCTAGGAAAGATGATGATGATGATGTTGAGGGAGGATTGGACTTTTTACAAATCAATAATACTTCCTCTATAGAAGCTCAAAAGGATGTGGATAGCTCCAATGCTCATGAACAAGTTGAACTTCCTAATGCTTGGAAATTCACATCAAACAATCCAAAGGAACAAATTATTAGGAGCCCTTCAAAAGGAGTTGTTACTCGCTCAAAAGCCTTGAGTGAGTGTGGTAATGTTGCTTTCCTATCTCAACTAGAACCTAAAAAGATTAATGATGCTTTAAATGATGAATTTTGGGTTTTGGCTATGCGTGAAGAACTAAACAATTTTACAAGAAATGATGTTTGGAAATTAGTTCCTAGACCTAACAATGCTAGTGTAATTGGTACTAAATGGGTTTTTAGAAACAAACTTGATGAACATAGCATTGTTACTAGAAATAAAGCTCGTTTGGTTGCCCAATGATGCAATCAAGAGGAGGACATAGACTATGATGAAACCTTTGCACCGGTTACAAGGTTGGAATCTATTAGGATGTTTTTGGCATTTGCTAGCTTTAAAAACTTCAAATTGTTTCAAATGGATGTTAAAAGTACCTTTTTAAATGGTTTTATAGAAGAGGAAGTATATGTTGAGCAACCTCCCGGTTTTATAGATCATGTTTTTCCTAATCATGTTTACCGGGTTCAAAAAGCTTTATATGGGTTGAAACAAGCTCCTAGAGCTTAGTATGCTCGCCTCTCTAGTTTTCTTGTTGAAAATAGTTTTTCAAAAGGAACAATTGATAACACTCTTTTTGTGAGAAAAAGGAAAAATGATTTCATTTTAGTTCAAATATATGTTGATGATATCATTTTCGGTGCTACTAATGAATCTTTGTGCAAGGAATTTTCTAAGGTTATGCAAGATCACTTTGAGATGAGTATGATGGGAGAGCTTACATTCTTTCTCAGGCTCCAAGTTAAGTAAACTAAGGATGGGATATTCATTTCTCAAAGTAAGTATGCAAAGAAATTGGTGAAGAAATTCAATTTGGAGAATTCTAAGCATGCGCCTACTCCCATGAGTACAAGTGTTAAGCTTGATGCGGATGAAAGTGGTGAGGACGTGGACCAAAAACTATACCGAGGTATGATAGGTAGTCTTCTTTATCTCACCGCTAGTAGACCCGATATCATGTTTAGTGTGTGTGCATGTGTACGTTTTCAAGCATCTCCTAAAGCATCTCATTTAATTGCGGTTAAAAGGATCATTAAGTATGTTAATGGAACTTTTAATCTTGGTTTATTTTATCCAAAAAGCACCTCTTTTGATTTATATGGTTTTTGTGATGCCGACTTTGCCGGATGTAAGGTAGATCACAAGAGTACGAGTGGAACATGCCAATTCTTAGGAAATTCACTTGTTTCTTGGGCTTCCAAGAAACAAAATTGTGTTGCATTGTCCACTACGGAAGCGGAATACATTGCCGCCGGTTTATGTTGTGCTCAAGTTTTATGGATGAAACAAAGCTTAGTTGACTATGATTTGAATTTTCAAAACATAAAAAACTTTTGTGATAACACTAGTGCTATAAATATTTCCAAGAATTCGGTTTTGCATTCTAGAACCAAGCATATTGATGTGCGCCATCATTTCTTATACGATCATGTAGAGAGACAAGATGTATCCCTAGTGTTTGTTGACACAAAATCTCAATTAGCGGATATATTTACTAAGCCTCTTGGTGAGGATGATTTTTGTCGCATAAGAAATGGTTTGGGCTTATGCAATATGTGAAAGTTCTATTTGCTTGCTTGTTTAAGTTGCATTTTGGCATTTCTCTTTACCCCATTTTTAATAGTGACAAAGGGGGAGAGAAATATCCTCATTTGTTGCACATTCTTAGGGGGAGCTCATATAGATAGGGGGAGCACCTATCTATAAGCTATATTTATTTTTACTCTTATATAATGGTTGGTTGTCATCATCAAAAAGGGGGAGAATGTTAGCCCTTATGTTTTGATGATGTTTTACAACCACCATTATCGGTACTAATGGCTTATTGAGTACAAATGTAGTGAATTCATATATCAAGCTTATTAGTGCCACAAATGGAGGATTGGATGGAATATGCGCTATAACGATGATATCCAAAGGAGGAGGAGGCATAGTGATGAAGCTATGTTATTTCAAGAACAACAAATTCATATAGAAGCTTCATCCATATCAAGCTATATCAAGACTCAAGAATTGTATTCTATGTGAGGATATTAGCTAGTTTTTATTTTCTCTCTAGTAATAGAATGTAGGCAAAGAGTTATTGATTTCACTTGAAGCTATTGGGATATCACACACACGTTTTCATACTTATGTTTTTAAGTGTTTTGCATAAAATACTATTTCTTACAAGTATGAGGACCTATTTGCAAAATTCCTTTTCTAAACAATTTGTTTTTAGTATTAAAAATATTTTACAAAGTTTCACAATTTTCAGAAGTCAAATGAATATTTTACAAATTGTTTAAGTGTGTCAAAAACAGGATTTTAGAATGTATCAGAATGCGGTCGACCGCACCGGTCGACAGCACCTGTGTTCATTTGTTCAGTGGGCAGCAGAGAGTTTGTCTGTCGACCGCCGCGGTCGACCGAGAGCTCGATATTTTCCATCGGTCGACCGCACCGGTCGACAGAAGAAGTCTCTGCTTGTTTTTCTCGTTTTCGACCTGGATCGCGGTCGACCGAAAATCTCGTCGGTCGACCGTCATATTTTTCAAACGGCAATTTGTGTACTTTTTCAGTGCCGCTCAGTACAAATCTCAGCGACGTTTGTTTCTAGATTTTAGGGGATTAAGGGTATGGGTTTAAACAGCTGTTTCTCTTATTTAAACTCAACCTCTTCTTCTTCCTCAAGTGTCCCAGCTTTTACAAAAACCAGAGACGTTGTTTTTCACAAAGCTTAAATTTCAAACCTGTGCTTTCTGTGTTTTTGTGTGTTCACTTCCCAGCTTCAGTGTGCTCTTTCTCTTTGCCATAGGGACGTTGTAAAGAGAGAGTCTTACACCATTTCTATTATCTTGAGAGTGTGATCTTGTGTAGATCAAACTGTGTGGGAGTGTGATCTTGTGTAGATCAAACTGTGTAGTGTGAGATCGTGAGGGGATCGCTGTGTAGACGAAGTTTCGGCTTCCAAACCGGGTTGTGTAGTGGATTTCTCCTCGAGAGTGGGGAGCGGGGACGTAGGTCAGCGGACCGAACCTCGTTAACATATCGCGCGTCACAGGATAACGATTCCTAACCCTATCTCCTCTATTTTGATTGCATTAGATTACTGTGGTTTGCTTGTCTTAATTTTATTGCATAATTATAGCCTCTTGACCCTAATCACCCCCTCCCCCCCCCTCTAGGGTCCAACATGTCCTTCTTAATTTGTTACGACAGGAGGAAAGTGTTGGCCCTATGGTTTTGATGATGATTTGTCAAACAATTTATAGTTAATCTATTTTCTAGTTTTTGTTGTTTGGTTTTTCTCTTTACAGGTAATTCAACACACGGCAATCAAGAGTTAAAGATTCAAGTTCATGTGTGTGCATTCACCTAGCTATAAGTTTAGTTTGCTTACATATATCGTATGATTATATTTAAGCTCAATATGTAAACACAACACAAATTTGACGTTTTCTATTATATAAATGATTTTTCATCAAACTTTGTTACAATAAGTTTTATTTCATGTTTACAGATCGTTCATACTTCATTATATATATATGTATATACTTCTTTATATATATCTATATATATATATATATATATATACGAGTTTACAAGTCATATCTCAATTTTCATGTTCGCAAAAAATAGGTTTTATGAACACTTTTCAAAAACATTGAGTTTTCACAAACGAAAATTACATTTCCAAAAATTCCTTTTCAAACATGTTTATTTTAACATTTAGAAACTTTCCCCAAAGTTTTACTATTTTTAGAATTGATTTGATATTTTTAATGTATTTTCTAAATCAACCCAAAATCTGTCAATTAACATGTATCAGTTTGCGGTCGACCGTCACGGCCAACCGCCAGCAGTTAAATTTCATAGTATGCCTTTTATTGAATCACGATCGACCATAACGGTCGACCGTGGCTCATCTAGAGACTTTCGCGGTCGACCGTCGCGGTCGACCGTCAGCTTTTAAAATCTTTTCTCAGCCTTTTTGTGCTTCACGGTCGACCGGGATATTTTCACGGCCGACCGCCAAACTCATAATTGCTTTCTAATGGCTATTTTCTGATTTGATTCTCTGGGGCTATTTTGGTCTTTTCTAGGTTATTTTGGCTGATATCTTGAGTGGGTATAAATACCCCATCGCCTTCTTCTTTCAATATCTAAGAGTTTTGTTTTAACTGTTAGTTTTTAACAAAAGATTAAGAGTTGTTTAAGAGCAGTTTAAGCTGATTTTGTTTGGCTGTTTCGAAAGAAGTTTTCTATAACAAGAAGAGGCTTTCAATTCCAACTGAGGATCTTCCTCATCATCCTCCACAGTTCTTCTTGTCTATTGAAAAGTTTTCCTAACTCGTTTTACATATAGCTTACCGTTTTTATTTTCATATCTTAGCTATATTTATTGAGTTGTATATTTTCTATTCACTGTTATCACACACACTATATTAAGCTTATAATATTTCATATTATATATTGTGGGTAGTGGTGTGTGATTTAGTGAGTGTGAGCTTCTTTGTGTTCTCATTTGTTATCAAGAACAAATCATTGTATTTAACAATTATTGTGAGTATCACTTGTAATACACTTGTACACCGAGAGAAGTGTGAGGCGTGAGATGGGGTCGAATCCAATAGGAGTGGCGTCGGTTGACGAACCTAGGGAGAGGTTGTATCCGAGCACTTGAGGAGGAGGACACGGGCTAGGTTCCTACACTTAGTGTGTAAAGTGTGATTACATAGTGTTTGTTATGTGAGAGTTTTTGGTAAACTTTTAAACCGAGTGTGTAGAAGTTCCAGCTTTCAAACCGGATTGTAATAGTGGAGATCTCCTCGAGGCGAGGAGCGGGGACGTAGGTCGTGGTGACCGAACCTCATAAACATATCGTTTGTTTGTGTTTTGCTTAGCGTATATTTTATTTGTATCATTCTTGTTTATATCTATCTCATATATTTCTTGCAAGAACAAATTAATCAATATATTTTTAATTGGCAATTTAATCGAGATTAGATTAGCATAAGACCCTAATCACCCTACCTCTAGGGTCTAACATTTGGTATCAGAGCTTGGTACTCTTTGATTTAAGGTCTAATCGCCTTGAGTTAAAGATCCAAGTTATCGTTTTTGTGCTAATCTAGTTTTGATTGCATTTTTGCTTCTTGCATATAATCATTATGGATATGTATGATGCATCTAGTTTAGGTTATGCTATCAATGTTGCTCCTCATTTGGATATTTTTCCCTATGCTCAATGGCGTGTTAGATTCAAACTTTTTATTCAATCTAAACAATTTGATTTATGGGAAATTATTGAGGATGCTTATATTATTCCCACTTCGGAAAAATCCAAGTGAAATAAAGATGATAAAAGAATGTTTAATATGAACAAGCTTTTGTTAGAATATTTGCTTAGTGACTTTCACTCATCGTTTTCTAACAAATTTGCTCATTTTGATAGTGCTTACACCCTATGGAAATTCATTGAAGCACATCAAGGGGACTTGGAGGCTATTCAACTAACATTGGAAAATCCCGCTTTGAGTTCTAAAGAAGCCTCATATCCATGTACACTACCACTAGGTGATAACCCTAGTGAGGTATGCGAGCTTGACAACGATGATGTTATTACTTTTGATAAGCTTGCTCTTGAGTTTGAAAAATTACATAATTGCTATATTGATGTAAAAAGTAAATATGTTAATATGAAATCCATTCATGAAACATTAGCCACTAAGTTTAATTTCATTGCAAATAAAAATATAATTCTTAAATAATTCAATAAAAATTTGAGAATAGAAAATGCTAGTTTGCTTCATGAAAAATGTGATGCCATGTTAGAAGTAGATAAGTTAAAATCTATGATAAATAATCATATTTATCCTACTTCTAGTAGCAATGCTTGTATGCACAATAATGAGTTGAATCAAATGAGAAAACGTATATCAACCTTAGATTCAGCACTAAACACTTGTATTGCTAATAATAAAACTTATGGACTTGTGTGCAAAGTACAATGTTAATTCTTCTAAGAAACATTTTCACTATGCACATATGTATGATAAAATTCACAAATGTTCTATTTGCGGTCTTAAAGGCCATTTAGCCCAATTTTGTCATAATGCACAAAAGATTGACAAGCCTATTCATGATTGTGCATCCCATCAAGCTTCTTCATCACATACACATGTACACACACATAGTGTAAATCATAAACATGCTCATGTGTACAAATGTGAGTATTGTGGTCGTTTTGGTCATTTGGCCATGTTTTGTTTTGATTTGAAAAGAAATTCTCGTTTGCAAAATAATTACAAAAAAAAATCTATTTTTGTAAATGAACTACGTGCACATCATTTCGGTCAACACAAACCATTCAAACCCCTACATTGCATAAATTGCAATCGCATGGGTCATTTTTACGATTTTTGTTTTAACCATATCGGTGCACAAAATACGCCCAAGCGGGTTCATAACCCTAGGGCCTTGGATTTACATGATAGGGGTCATGTCCCAAATTTTAGTGGTACCAAAATGATTTGGGTACCAAAATGAGTTTTATTTCATAACTATTGTTTTGTTTTGTTTTTTGTTGTTTCCTTTTTTTGAGTTTTGATGTTGATTTTGTTTTTATTAAATTAAAATAAAATGTTTTCTTGTACTACTAGCTAATAGGTTTTATATATGTATAATATCTCATAAAACAAATTTTTATTAAGGTCCAAACCAAAATTTTCATAAAAATCCAGATTTTACAATGATTTTACTTTTATTTTTCTCGCGGTCGACCACCACGGTCGACCCTAATAGTTTCTGAGATTATCACGATCGACCGCCACGGTCAACCGTAAGAAATCTATTTTGTTTTCTGCTCATTTTGTTATCGGGTTTCGGTTTTAATTGGTTAATCTTTCTAAACCCGAATCAATCATAACCATTGATCTTATTTCTAAACTGATCTTAGCCGCTCCTTCTTCATCTCAATATACCCGACCTCTTTATTTTCCCCATTTTGAAATTTTCCAAATTCTCAGAATTCCCCACGGTCGCCCGTTACTCTCATCGTCGATCGACCGCGGATCTCCAGTTTATCACTCTCATTTGGGAAACTTGTTGGGTAATCTCTCCTCTCTCATTCTTGTGCTCTATTTCAATTCTAGGGTTTCTATTTCATCTGTCATATCCTTTATCTAGGGTTTTCAATTTCTATCTAATTTTTATCTGCCAAACCCTAGTTGATCCTATCTGATACAATGCCTCCTAGGAAGAGATCTAAGCCAGATATTGGTTCCTCATCATCATCTATTACCTCTAACTATGAGGATTTTCTACTGTTCAAACCCCTAGTTAAAAAATATAGGAAACTTTGTAAGTTGAAAATCCTGCCTAGTAGGTATATCAAATACGAGGAATTAGCTATCTACAATATTCATGAAATTCTATCTGTTGTTGGTTTGCATGATTTGCTTGATGTGGAACGTAAAGTTTCGTATTATCCATTTCTTGTTTATCTATTTTATGCAAACCTATCTGTTACATCTACAGCTGATGGTCTCCAAACCATCAATACATCTGTTAAGAATATTCAAATATCTTTTTCTGCTGACGAGCTTGCGGGAATCCTTAAGATCCTGTCAAGTGATGTTGAGCTTATGTCTATTGATCACACCGATCAGGATGTGAACGATATCATGTTTAAACCTAGTTGCACCTATCCTATGAACAACAAATCACTCAATCCCACTGCCAAAATCATTGCTTGTATTGTTGGTCAGAATCTTATTCCTAAGACCGGTAGATTTGACCACTTTGTTCCTGACAAAGTCAATGTTGTATATGCCATTTTTACCAAGATAAAAGTGAATTGGACAAATGTTTTCCTTAAAAATATGGCATGTAAGCATTACAAATTTCTACCCTTTGGTTGTTTCATCACTCTCATTCTACAACACTTCGGTGTTGCTCTATCTCATGAACCCAAAGTTGATCCTAGTAAGGAATATTTTGATAGAGTCTCTCTCTCACGTATGCAAATTTCAGACTCCTTATCTGATCCTTCAAAACCGTCATCTTCTCGTTCTCGGTCTAGAGCTTCCACTATCTCTACTTATGATATTTGTGACCGACTGGATCGTCTTGAGACTCAGGTCTCAAGTATTCAGAAGGATGTTAGGACTCTTCTTAGCTATCAGCATCAGTCTCTTAGGATTCCGGATCCCTCTTCCAGCTCTGACTCTGGTTCTGAAGAGGGCTCTGAAGAAGGATCTGATTTTGGCTCTGGTTCTAGATCTGGCTCCGGCTCTGCATCTGATGATGGTGGTGATTAATTCCTGATGATATTGGGTTTATGTTTGTGTTGAACTAAAACTGGATACTTATCTTTTTTTTGGAGTTGTAATAACTTTATGGTTTGTATTTGAAAACTATGTGTATCGTGGAACTATTTCTGGTTATTATGGTTATGATAACTTATGACTATCGTTTTATGGTTTTCCTTTAGATCCTCTGCACTATGTAATGTGGATGCTTTTTATGCAAAAGATTTGACTTTTATATTTATGATTTTAGTAGCTTGTTATGGATGTTTATGGATGTTTATGATGATTTTGAATGTTTATGATGTTTACGGATGGTTATGGATGTGTAGTTCCCATATATATTCTTCTTGTTATTATGTCATTTATGCAAATTGACAGGGGGAGTATTGATTATTCAATCTGCGCATGAATGCAGGGGGAGCGTTGCTCCTATTTTTTTTCCTTTTTGATGTTGTCAAAGGGGGAGAAAAACTACATTTTATTGGTTTTATTTATTGGTTTTATTCTTTAGTTTATTCATGTTAATGGAAGGATATGTAATGTGGTCATATGTGGTTTATTCACATGTAACTACATAATCTATTTGGTTTATTCATACGAAATTTCATATCATTAAATAAATTGTTTGCCATCATCAAAAAGGGAGAGATCGTTGGCCCTATGGTATTGATGATGATTTGTCAAACAATTTATAGCTAATCTATTTTCTAGTTTTTGTTGTTTGGTTTTTCTCTTTACAGGTAATTTAACACACGACAATCAAGAGTTAAAGATTCAAGTTCACGTGTGTGCATTCACCTAGGTATAAGTTTAGTTTTCTTACATATATCGTATGATTATATTTAAGCTCAACATGTAAACACAACACAAATTTGACGTTTTCTATCATATAAATGATTTTTCATCAAACTTTGTTACAATAAGTTTTATTTCATGTTTACAGCTCGTTCATACTTCATTATATATATAATATATGCATGATATATATATATATATATATATATATATATA
>BQKN01067121.1:193031-219404 GCA_022839385.1 Asparagus kiusianus | reverse complement strand
GTTTACAAGTCATATCTCAATTTTCATATTCGCGAAAAATAGGTTTTATGAACACTTTTCAAAAACATTGATTTTTCACAAACGAAAATTGCATTTCCAAAAATTCCTTTTCAAACATGTTTATTTTATCATTTAGAAACTTTCCCCAAAGTTTTACTATTTTTGGAATTGATTTGATATTTTTAACGTATTTTCAAAATCAACCCAAAACCTGTCAATTAACATGTATCAGTTTGCGGTCGACCGTCACGGTCGACCGCCAGCAGTTAAATTTTATAGTATGCCTTTTATTGAATCGCGGTCAACCGTAACAGTCGACCGTGGCTCATCCAGAGACTTTTGCGGTCGACCGCCGCGGTCGACCGCCAGCCTTTAAATTATTTTCTCAGCCTTTTTGTGCTTCGCGGTCGACTGCGAGATTTCCACGGTCGACCGCCGAACTCATAATTGCTTTCCAACGGCTATTTTCTGATCTGATTCTCTGGGGCTATTTTGGTCTTTTCTAGGTTGTTTTGGTTGATACCTTGAGTGGGTATAAATACCCCATTGCCTTCTTCTTTCAATATCTAAGAGTTTTGTTTTAACTGTGAGTTTTTAACAAAAGATTAAGAGTTGTTTAAGAGCTGTTTAAGCTGATTTTGATTGGCTGTTTCAAAAGAAGTTTTCTACAACAAGAAGAGGCTTTCAATTCCATCTGAGGATCTTCCTCATCATCCTCCACAGTTCTTCTTGTCTATTGAGAAGTTTTCCTAACTCGTTTTACATATAGCTTACCGTTTTCATTTTTATATCTTAGCTATATTTATTGAGTTGTATATTTTCTATTCGCTGTTATCACACACACTATATTGAGCTTATAATATTTCATATTATATATTATGGGTAGTGGTGTGTGATTTAGTGAGTGTGAGCTTCTTTGTGTTCTCAATTGTTATCAAGAACAAATCATTGTATTTAACCATTGTTGTGAGTATCACTTGTAATACACTTGTACACCGAGAGAAGTGTGAGGCGTGAGACGGGGTCGAATCCAATAGGAGTAGCGTCGGTTGACGAACCTAGGGAGAGGTTGCATCCGAGCACTTGAGGAGGAGGACACGGGCTAGGTTCCTACACTTAGTGTGTAAAGTGTGATTGCATAATGTTTGTTGTGTGAGAGTTTTCAGTAAACTTTTAAACCGAGTGTGTAGAAGTTCCGGCTTCCAAACCGGATTGTGATAGTTTAGATCTCCTCGAGGTGAGGAGCGGGGACGTAGGTCGTGGTGATCGAACCTCGTAAACATATCGTTTGTTTGTGTTTTGCTTAGCGTATATTTTATTTGTATCATTCTTGTTTATATCTATCTCATATATTTCTTGCAAGAACAAATTAATCAATATATTTTTAATTAGCAATTTAATCGGGATTAGATTAGCATAAGACCCTAATCAACCCCCCCCCCCCCTCCTCTAGGGTTTAACAGAAAGCTCTATGAAAAAGGGACAAACATTAGCCTTGGTTATAGGGAAATCTTCTTCCACTTCTAGCAAACTGGTTGCCAAGAAAAAGGGAATGAAAAAACTACTAAACCAAAGAAAGGTGTTAAGAAGGCTGTCAAGAAGGACAAAGGGAAGGCAAAAATGACGACTATAGAATGCTTCCATTGTCACAAGTCAGGACTCTAGAAAAGGAACTGTCCTGAATTCCTAGCCTCACTCGATAAGAAGAAGCAAGTTGTTGCTTCATCTTCAGGTGCGCTGGTTACTCGGAATTATTTTTCTATAAATTTTATATCTTGGGTATTAAATATCAGATCAGGATCTCACATCTGTAATTTATTACAGGGCCTGAGAAGTTATAGAAAGCTTTGTGTTGGAGAGATGACCATACAAGTTGGTAATGGTGCAATAGTTGCAGCAGTTGCGGTTAGGAATTTTCATCTAGCTTTACCAAATGGAAACATTTTGATTTTGAATAGCTGCTATTTTGTACCAACTATGATATGTAATATAATAACCATATCTTTATTAGATAAAGATAGATATATGTTCAAGTTGGAGAACAATGTTATGAATATCGTATATAATCAAAAGTTGATTGCTTATGGAACATTGTGTAATGGCATCTATATTCTTAATCAAAACAAAATTCTGAATACTCATCATACTAATAAAAGAAAGCACTCAGTTATGAACGATGATTTCTTATTGCATTGTAGACTTGGTCATATTAATAAAGAAAGACTTAGCAAGCTACATAAGGATATTTAGATCCATTTGACTTTAAGTCTTATGATACTTGCAAGTCTTGTCTTAAAGGTAAAATGACCAAGATTCCATTTACGGGAACTGGAGCAAGAGTTACAGAACTCTTAGGACTGATACATAGTGATGTATGTGGTCCTATGTCTACAATGGTCAGAGGTGGCTACTCCTACTTTATTACTTTTACTGATGATTTTTCAAGATTTGGACATGTGTTTTTGATAAAACACAAGTCTGAAGCATTTGAGAAATTTATCAAGTATAAAAATGAAGTAGAGAACCAAACGAGCAAGAAAGTTAAAATTCTTCGATCGGATCGAGGAGGCAAATACTTGAGCTCAGAATTCTTAGGGTTTTTAAAAGAGAATGGGATTCTCTCTCAGGTTACTCCATCCATTATACCACAGCTTAATAGCATGTCAGAAAGGAGAAATCGTACCTTATTATATATGGTACGTTCCATGATAAGTAACGTTGAGTTACCTTTTTCATTCTAGGGGTATGCGTTGGAAACAACAGCACACTTACTGAATAGGATTCCAACTAAAGCAGTGCCTAAACCTCCATATGAGATATGGTGTGGGATGAAATCACATCTTAATTATATTAAGATTTAGGGATGTCATGCTTATGTAAAGAAGCAAGATCCTAAAAAGTTAGAGGCACGCTCAGTATTGTGTAAATTTGTAGGATATCCAAAGAATTCCCATGGATATCAATTCTACCACATCGATGAACAAAAGATAATTGTTTCTTAGTATGCTACCTTCTTGGAGAAAGAATTTCTTGGAAAAGAAATTAGTGGGAGCATGCTAGAACTGGATGAAATTTCAGAGATACAAATCAATACTGATAATTTAGTAGAACCAGAAAATTCAGTTGTACCAGAAGAACCTCAACCACTCCACAGTTATCCAAGGCGATCTCATGCACCTAAGAGACAGTATCATGTTAGATCACATCATAGATGATGACGAACCTTTGAGTTATCAGCAAGCCTCTCAGAGTAGGGACTCTGTTGCTTGGCATGATGCAATGAAATCCGAAATAGACTCTACATACACCAACAAAGTATGGATCTTAGACAATGCTCCTAAAAGGGTGATATCCATAGGTTGCAAATAGTTGTTTAAGAAAAAGTTAGGTGTAGATGGGGGATTAGAGACTTTTAAAGGTATACTGGTAGCTAAAGGTTTTCGTCAAAGACTTGATTTGGACTACGATGAAACCTTTTCTCCAGTGGCTATGCTAAAGTCTATTCGGATCCTACTTGCTATAGCTGCTCATTATGACTACGAAATCTGGCAAATGGACGTCAAAACTATATTTCTAAATGGTGATTTAGAAGAGTGCATATATATGTCTCAACCAGAGGGATTTGTAGTCAGTGGGAGTAGTGGAAAAGCATGTAGGTTGCTTAAAGCCATTTATGGACTGAAGCTTTAAGCAAGCATCGTGGAGATGGAATATCTATTTTGATAATGCTATCAAAGAGTTTAGTTTTATCAAAAATCCAAATGAACCATGTGTGTATAAAAAGATAATTGGGAGTATAGTATCGTTTCTTATTTTGTATGTAGACGATATACTCTTAATCGGTAATGACATACCTTCATTACAAATGGTTAAAATTTGGCTATCAAAAAGATTTTCCATGAAAGATTTTAGTGAAGCATCCTATACATTGGGTATTCAGATCTATAGAGATAGATCTAAAAGGATATTAAGATTATCACAATCTAGATATATTGGCAAAGTGCTAAAGCGGTTTAGCATAAAAAATTCCAAGAAAGGTTTCGTACCTGCATCTCCTGGAATCTCCCTCTCTAAAAAGATATCTCCCCAGACTGATGAGAGAGGAAACGCATGAGTCTAATTCCTTATGCCTCGGCAATAGGATCGATCATGTATGCCATGTTATGTACTAGACTGGATATCGCTTATTCACTCGGTTTGGTAAGTAGATTCTAATTTAATCATGGATAAGAGCACTGGAAAGTGGTCAAAAATATACTTAAGTACCTGAAAAGGTCTAAAGAGTTATTTTTGATATACGGTAAAAGTGACCTCCAAATGGAGGCTTTTTCCAACTCTAGCTTTCTGAGCGATATCGATGATAGTAAATTTATTTCAGGATATGTTTTTACCCTCAATAGAGGGGCTTTCAGTTAGAAAAGTTCCAAGCAAGACACAGTAGCAGACTCTACTATGGAAGCCGAATACATTGCGGTAAATGATGCAGCTAAAGAAGTTGTCTGGATGAGGAAGTTCCTTTCAGAGTTCGAAGTTGTTCCTACCATTAAAGATCCAGTACCTTTATATTGTGATAGTAATACTGCAATAGCTCTGACAAAGGAACTATTGACCCTATAGTTTTGATGATGATTTGACAAACAATTTATTACTAATAAGTTTTCTAGTGTTTTGTGTTCATGCTCTCTTTTCAGGTATTTCAACACACTTCAGTCAAGCGTTAAAGATTCAAGTTCATATGTGTGGATTTACCTAGGTATATGCTTAGTTTACTTACATATATTGTATGATTATATCTAAGCTCAATATATGTACACTTAACACGATTTTTGACATTTTCTATCATATAATTGATTTTTCATCAAACGTTGTTACAATAACTTTTCTCTCATGTTTACAGCTCTTTAATACTTCATTGTATACATATAATGTATGCATAATATACACATACATATTTACAAGCCTTATGTTAAGTTTCGTATTCACGAAAAACAGGTTTTCTGAATACTTTTCAAAAACAGGGAGTTTTCACAAACGAAAATTGATTTTCCAGAAATTCCTTTTCAAACATGTTTATTTTATTATTTAGAAACTTTTCCCAAAGTTTCACTATTTTTGGATGTGATTTGATATTTTTAACGATTTTTCAAAACTGCCCCAAAACCTGTCAGTTTGCCTATATCAGTTTTCGGTCGACCGGACAGTGTTTTTCTGAGCTCATGCTCGCGGTCGACCGATAGAATTTCCGGTCGACCGATAGAATTTTTGGTCGACCGAAATCTCCGTCGGTCGACCGCCAGCCTCAAACCCTCGTTTCATTATGTTTTTTAGCTCAGCGGTCGACCGGACCGGTCAACCGCCTAACGGTCTGAACTCTACAACGGCTAGTTTTTGACAGCTATTTTCAAAATAAGTTTTGGACTTTTGCTTAGTTGCTTGCTGTTGTGTTGGGGTACTATATAAACCCTTTTGCTGCTCTTTCACAAAAAATCCAAGAAATCAAAGTTTGTGTTTAACAAAATTCCTAAGTGTGTTTAAGAGCTGTTTAAGGTTGATTTCATCAATCTGTTTTCAAGAATAGTTTTTCATCAACAAGAAGTGGCCTTCAAATCTCATTGGGATCATCCTCCACTATTCTTCTTGTTTGAGAAGTTTTTCTAAACTCTTATATAGCTTGTTATTTCACTTTCATTTCATTCAGCTATATCTATTGAGTTTTCATTCACTGTTATCACACACACTTATTGAGCTTAATATTTCCATATCATATAGTGTGGGTTGTGGGGTGTGATTAAGTGAGTGTGAGCTTCATTGTGTTCTCGCTTGTTCATTGAGAACAAATCATTATATTTAACCTTTATTTGTGAGAATCACTTGTAATACACTTGTACACCGAGAGAAGTGTGAGGAGAGAGAGACGGGGTCAAATCCAATAGGAGTGGCGTCGATTGACGAACCTAGGGAGAGGTTGTAATCGAGCACTTGAGGAGGAGGACACGGGCTAGGTTCCTACACTTAGTGTGTAAAGTGTGATTGTTGAGTGATTGTGTAGTGTGAGAGTTTTCGGTGAACTTGTAAACCGAGCGTGTAGAAGTTCCGGCTTCCAAACCGGTTGTGATAGTGGAGATCTCCTCGAGGTGAGGAGCAGAGACGTAGGTCAAGTGGTTAGACCGAACTCCGTGATCATATCGTTTGTTTGTGATTGCATTGGCGTACTTTTACATTCGTGCTTATTATTCATATTACCTTTGTCAATTGCTCATTGTTGTTTTTCCCACTATCTAGTTTATGTTTAATTCACCCTTGTGCTAGTTTATATATCCTTACATATATTTCACTATATACCTCTTTGCTAGGATATATCATATTGTATATTGCTTATCCTAGCTCATCTATATATTGTTGTATTTCATACTTGCTAGGATAACTTGTTAATTAATTTTAATTGGCATATAATCGGATTAGATTAGCATAAGACCCTAATCACCCCCCCCCCTCTAGGGTCTAACAGGAACCCCGGTCTCACCATATGTCCAGACACATTCTAATGAAGTATCACTTGATGAGGGAGATAGTTGATCGCTAAGAGATCAAGATTGAAAGAGTAGACACAAATAATAATATAGCAGATACATTCACAAAGGCAATTGCTCGTACACAATTTGAAAAACTTGTTGAGCTATTGGGTATTAGATACTACAATGATTGCCCTTAGTGCAAGTGGGAGTTTGTTAGATATAGGTGCTCTATAGAAAATAATTGTATATTATAACAGGACCTATATGAATATAACATCCTTGTTCAAAATGATAGTATGCTATTTTGGTCAGATTTATCTGGTATTTTAATACAGATAAAGTCCTTAGAATAACACTAGACTATCAAACATTTCGGATATGATCGCAATGAAGGGATCTGATTTGTCGTTAACATGTATTCTAAAATGTTCCTAGTCGATGAAGTGTAGAAATGGGACATTATCACTTTGGGAAGACTAGTGTATACTCTATTTCTGTTTTGGTAGGATGATGATCCATCTCTTAGATCATTGATGTGAGACATCAAGATATAGTATACAGGTGACTCATTAGTGAATAAGTTGACTGAACGACTCACTGAGAACGTCTAGTTGGTAATTATACTTAACTGTCAAATAGAAGTTCTGAAGTTATATAGTACAAAGTAGTCTCTTGATCTGAGGCATGAGTGTAATATCTTTCATGTCAGTATAGGTGTACTTAGACTTTTACCTAACCACAGTTCTCATTGAGTTGTGCATAACGGTTCTTATTGGGTGCATCCCGAGACATAAGTAGATATTGAGATGTCAAGATGGGATTCGTCTCTTCCAGTATAGGGGGTTGATGTCATAATATTATTTGATATAACTATAGCCTGGAAATCCTTGGCCAAGGTAAATAAGATAAACTGAGTGTCAGTTTGATCTTAAAGGTTATGAGTTTAATATCAATAAACACTAATCAAGCTATTAGGGTTTGATAGTTTACCATACCAGTATAGTATAGGTGTACTTAGACTTTTACCTAACCACTGTTCTCATTGAATTGTGCATAACGGTTCTTATTGGGTGTATCCCGAGATATAAGTAGATATTAAGATGCCAAGATGGGATTCGTCTCTCCCAGTATAGGGGTTGATGTCATAATATTATTTGATATAACTATAGCCTGGAAATCCTTGGCCAAGGTAAATAAGATAAACTGAGTGTCAGTTTGATCTTAAAGGTTATGAGTTTATTATCAATAAACACTAATCAAGCTATTAGGGTTTGATAGTTTAGCATACCCTATGCTCGATAGTTTGACATTGTTTGACGAAGAGACTGAATTGTATAATATTATCATTGAGTGGTCTTGATAAAATTATGTAAGCATCTTGCAGATATTTATCACAACTTATACCCGGATAGTCTTCATGTGTAGCTAGCACCTCTGTTATACTTGTGGATATGATCCACTGTCGAGTCTTAAGTTGGGCCCTAGAGTCACACCAAGTACGTACTTGAATCCTATGAAATACAATATATAGAGTTAAATGCGTATGATTGATGCGCATATTAATTTTCACCGGATACACGTAAACGGTTATATGTATCAGTAAAATCAGAATGCTATGTGCTTAAAAATAAATTCCGGTATTTTTTCTATAAAGTTAACTTTTAGTCAACTAGTTGACTTTTTTGTCAATAGTTGACTTTTGGTCAACTCATTTATTTTTTGGTCATATGATGACTTATTAGTTGATAATTGGAAAAATTACGCAATACCGTATTTATGAAATACCGTATTGATGTGATATTTTCATTTATAAAATACACACTTCATTATACCTTGATTAATGAGTCATGAGATGAGTCATTAAGGTGGTATGGTTTGGGCATATGGTTTTAGAATATAGTTTTGATTCTTCATGACTCTTTGCATGACTCATGAGATGAGTCATTGCATGACTCATGAAAGGAATCATTATATTTAGATGACTCATGGCATGACTCATGAGATAAGTCATGACATATCTCACTCTATATATATGAGCACTCTCTCTTTTGGAAAGGTTAAGAAAAATTGGCTAAGTGGTTTTTTCCATAAGAGAATAAAAGAGAGCTCTCTACCTCTAACTAAACTCTAACAATCTTTGAGTAAGAGGAAGTAGTAGGATTTTGAAGTACCCCGGGGTGGATATCTTGCCTTGTGTCTCAAGAAGACTCTGAATTTATCAAGCTTACTTGAAGACTTGGAGATCCACTACAAGGTGGTTTACAACAACAAGAAGAAAGAACTAGGGGTTGTTCAATCTACCATCGAATCACGCTACGAAAGTAAGCCTTCAAAGCTCTTGGTTGCTCTCTTTTTTTTATAGGGATCATGTTAGATTTAATTAGGATGGTCCAAGCTTGTTTTTCATGCTCTCTACATGCTTAGTATTATTATACATGCAGTCTTTTGTTGCGTATTATGCATGTATTTAGCACGAATTTCCAACAACATGCACGCAACGGAAGAAGAAGATGCCATAGTTTTTTCTTTCTCTCATCTTTTGGGTTCAGGATTAAAATTGTACGTTCTTCAGCACTCAAAATAAGGACATAAGGTTTATAACTTGTAAAGGTTGTAGGATCAATAGAAATATCAAGTTATATAGATATAAATTAATAATTAGGATATTCATCAATATTCAATTTCAAAATTTACGGCATAATTGATTTGGGTTCAATTTGATGCATAATCTTTAGGAATTAATGGTACGTTGAATGTCTATTTTTTTCCAAGTATACACTTAATTGGACATTAGTCTCATTGTATGTGATTATGATCATTTCAAATTCCTGTAATTAGCTAGCCCCAAGTGATCAACTTTCATATAAGGCTCATTACTTTCCTTCATGACTGTTGATGTCAGATATTTAATTGTTAGGTTTAATGCGAGTTATAGAGAGTTTAGGATACATCAAACTTCCTTGATGTTGACTATTGAACAGAGGGTTCCATCCTACATACAAACAATATGCAAGAGGATCAAAGTTGGGTTCTTTGGTGATTCCCTTGATGATCAAGTTAGTATTGATCTTAGGCTGATGAAAAAAAAATGATTCACTAGTAGAAAAACGAACAAACTAGACGGAATACAATTCCGTCTAGTTTGAGGCAACCTAGACAGAATTATTTTCGTCTAGGTTGTTCTATCTAGTTTAGGGCATTATAGATGGAAACTTTTGTCTAGAATGCCAAACTAGACGGAATATTTTTATTTTTTAAAAATTAAAAAGCAACCTAGACGGAATTTTAGTCTAGGTTCGTAACCTAGATGGAAATTCTGTCTAGATTGTGTTTTATAAAAAAAAACATAACCTATTCCCCCCAAGTCCCAATCTCCCTCTGCCCTCATCCCCCCCTCAAGAAAACCCTAGCCCCTCCTCCCACCATCTCTCTCAGCTACTCTCTCTCTTATCCCTCTCGCGTGCCCACCGCCACCCCCCCCCCCCCCCCGCCCTCTGCTCCCGCTACCATCTCCCCCCTTCATTGGTCCCCCACCCTTTCTCCTCTCTGAAAGTGCTCTGATACCAATTGAAAGCACTCTAATGCCACTAGGAAGGAACCCTAGAGAGGGGTGAATAGGGTTTATGCTAATCTAATCTGATTATGCCAAATTAAAACTTACTAACAAATATATCCTAGCAAGAATGATATATTATAATACATGTGCAAGGCTATACAAGTAACACAAGGGTAAACAATCTAAATTAGATAGTGGGCAATATAAACAACAAGCAATATACAAAGGCGATATAAGATATGAACATAAAGATAAGTGCGCCAATGTAATCACAAACAAACGATATGTTCATGGAGTTTGGTCCCCACGACCTACGTCTCCGTTCCTCACCTCGAGGAGATCTCGACTATCACACCGAGTTTTTTATGCTTATCCAAAAAACGTCTACACCTCACAATGTCGGTTTTCAACGCTCACCAATCAACATTCACAATCACTCACAATGTAACTACACTAACTACCACCTCAAATGTTGGTCTCTAGCCCGTGTCTCCCTCAAGTGTTAGGAATTACAACCTCTCTCAATGCATTATCACCTGCCCCACTCCTCTTGGAACGACCCCGTCTCTCACCACACACTCCTCTTGGTGTACTAGTGTATTACAAAGTGAACCTCACAATTATAGACACTCAACAAATGATTATTCTCTAAACAATGTGAGAACTCAATTTAGCACGACTCAAAGTTACAGTCTCTCACAACCCCAATTACACTATGTATGAAATACTATAAGCTCAAGTGGGTGTGTGTAACAATGCGATTTGATAAAACAAACTAAACTCAAATAAATCTAGCTTTAAGGAAATAAAAAACAAACAAATAAATAGCTAGATAAGAGTTTAGAAAAATTTCTCTATAGATCAAGAGAGAGAGAGGGAGAAGAGTTGGATGCTTAAACACAATTGATGATCTTCCTCAAGCTCTTGTGAAAATTGCTTCACAAACAAAACTCTTAAACACTCTTTCAAACAAACACAAAACACCTTTAAACTTATTTTAAACAATTCTATTAACTAAATGAAACTGAGGATATGTGGGGGTATTTATAGGAACCCTAAAGCCAAGAGAAAATAAGGCAAAAATACCAAAAACCCAAATCTGCAAAAGGCTAAAAAACTACCCGTTACAGCATTAGTCGCGACTGACGGCTTTCATCAGTCGACTGATGAGCTGACCGTTAGAGACGTTTTCTAGCTCATCAGTCAACTGACGGACCTTATCAGTCGACTGATGACCTCATTAGTCGACTGGTCAGTCGACCAAAACAAAACAAAAACTAGCAACTGCAGACACTTTCATCAGTCGACTAATCGGTCGACTGATTGCATCAGTCGACTGACAGTCGACTGATAACAAGTATACAGCATGTTTAAAGTCACTACAACAAAGCTGTTTTTTTATATCGTTGAATGATAGCGTTTATGTTATAAATGCTATAGATCGTATGTGCCTTATTTTTTGATAGCGTTTGAAAAAATTTAAACGCTATAAGTACTTGATCGTAATTTTTTTTGTTCCGACACGATAAAAACTTAAGCGGGAGACTAAAAATTAAAACAGGCACCTTGAAAAACCCCCACAAATAACCACAAATAATCGCTTTTAGTTCCCGTTCCTTTTCTTTCACCCAAGCCCTAACAGCTCGTTGCCAACTCCGATTGCCTCCTCCGAGTTGCCGCTACCGCCTCCGACTCGTCGCTGGTGCCGCCTTCGACTCGCTGTCGCAGCATCTCGCCGCCGCTGCCACCTCCAAACCTGACCCCCCCTCTTCTTTGATCATCAAAGACGGAGCCCCTCCTCGTCTCTCCTCCACCGTCGAAACCCCTCCCTTCTCCTTCTCCCCAAACAATAACACGCAGTAAGTAGCAATTTTGAAGATTCAAGGGATTAATTTGAGAATCTGAAAGGTTTAAGAGAACCGATGTCTAAAACCCTTTTCTTTTGATTTTTGATTTTTGATTTTTTTGGGGTAGTTATTTTGTGAGATTAGTTGTGATGAATATGTGGTTTATTTGCTGATTATTCTCAAGCTTTTTCTTCTGTTACATTTTTTGCTGATTTTGTATTGTTGAGTCCTGATTGAATCTGGACATGCAGGTCCCGGCAGATTGGCAATGCTGTGGTAGTTTCTGTGAGTAAAGCTCTCAGCTATTCATTAGGGTTGGCATTGCTAAACCAAAGTGGGGACGGCTTCCTTATGACCCTCCCACCCAAATTCTCGCATTCTTACAAATTACATGGCCCTAATAATAGCTCCTCATCTGGAGTGCAAGAATAAGTGTGCACTCTTCGCGCTTGATTGCTTCTCATTAACCTCTTGACCAATTGTCTGTTCAATAATGAACTAACTGATATGCTTGTAATCCTCATAATTCTTTTCCCATAATGATAATTCTTGCATTGGGTCCTTTCCCTCCATGGTCCAAATTTTTTTTCATCCATATCAGTTTTTTCTTACGCCCATAATGTTAGGTGGGGCTAAGTCATGATTGTTTCTTCAAGGGGTCATTGATAAGCTTGCTAACCTCCATGGTGTTCTAGAGTCATGTGAATAATTGAGGTGAGAGATTAATCTCTGCATATTCCACTTAACTGCAGGAGATAATTGAGACGAGAAATATTGGTCTCTGTATTTTTTCCCATTTTAACTGTCAGGAAACAGTTGAGATGTAAAGGTGTAATACCTGTAGCTTGCATTTGAATGCCACTAGATGGGAAGCACCGTGAGTCCTAGGGAAATATTGTTGGGTATTGAGACTGCAAACATTTGTATTGAATCGTTTTCGATGGGTAAAAGTAACTGAATTCATAATTTTTTTTATACTGGATGTTCTCATGAAGTAACTGAATTTAGAATAATCAGGACCCATTCTATTTAATGATTGAGCTATAATATGCCCTTCAATTTAATCTTCTAATAGCTTCAGTTTCCATACAAGAGATATTCCGACATAATTAGAAATTTAGAATTTAGTTTCTCGGCTGTTCGATAAGATGAGTTTCATTGATTCATTGAAATGAAAATTTAAATAGAAGTTGATTTTTCAAGTACTAGATTTTGGAGTGACAGGAGTCCAAAGCAAATGTCAATCTCACTATTCCACCTAGTCCACTTGAGCACTAGGGCATCTCTTGCACCTACCTTATATGTGTCTGTAAGGATAAAACATCATAGACTAGGTACAAGTCCTAAGACTACCTATCTCAATTATCCTGGTTACATGTTACTTCCTCGATCTTGGATCCTTAGTTTCTGATTAAGTTTCCCTGTAACTGTTAAATTGTAGTTTCACATAAATTTTTTCTTTCTTTACATTTGTGGATGGGCTCTGAGAGAGGGAGTTTGGTTTGATACGATCAGCTGTCATGAGTATTTCAGTTCATTCTATGGTTTGAACGATTACTGTAGATTTAAAATAAGTTCTTCTGTGGGCTACATTTTAGACTGCTTTAATTTTTTATGCAGCCAACAGTCGATATCAAGACAGTGCTGTCTCAACTTATGGACAGATTATCAAATTATGCTGCTTCAAATGCAGAGGTGAGTCATTAATGTGCTATTTATCTGGTTAATATTGAAGTTCACTTGCTGATATATCAGTGCTGTAGGTCTTGCCAGAATTCTTGTAAGTTGAAGCTTTTGCCAAATTAAGCAATGCTATTGGGAAGGTATACTTATTTTGCAAATTAGCCGAGGAAGTGCACTGCTTTTCTTATACTTAAAAGTTAAAATATTCAAGATTACTTTGCTCCTTAATTGTACTTATCTAGTCTAATTAGTGTAACTTAGACATCGTGGTACAGGTCTGTGTGGCTTCTTCTGGTTCATTCTATTGCTTGTTATTTTAAATTATAGGTTCAATAACTTTGCAAACTATTTAAGTGTTTTTCATTTTGTTTCGAACATTTCAGTGGATATTTAACAGAATTTTTCATGCCATAATCCTCTCGTTCATGGATCTGTTGAGATTGTTCATAGTTTCCTAGAATACCAATAATATTAAGGAAAATGTTTATCATATACTATTCTTTTCCCCTTTTTTTCTTGTTTCCTTATGTGCATTCATGTAGTATTTAAATCCATTATTTTATTGTTATTTTATAGTGCTTTATGTTACTTCTTCCAATGAAATGGACCCAAAGCTTTATATAATATATTTCCCATATTAAGGCATGCCCAAGCCTTGAGATACCAATATTCTCTAATTAAACCATGTACAAACTCACATCACTCAAAATGTGATTCTTTCAAGAGAGAAATTTTATTATTTACATATCTAAGAAAATTTAAAGTTATCTACTTATATATCATCTCTCTAATATATAGTCGCGATGTTTATCGCAATCTTGCTTGCACTGAATTTATTGCCCTCATGTACACACGGTTTGCCTGAATTAGTAGTTTCAACGCATGGATTTTAAATTTCTACCAAAAGACAACTTATGCTTGATTCTAAATAAATGTAATAGTTGGATATTGTTTTTCATGCTATTCACTTGTTTGATGCAATTGTTTGATAGGTCATTGAAGCACAAGTTGATATGCCTGTTGTTGGAGTAATAACTTTATATGTGTCGCTCCTTACGTTTACTCTTCGTGTTCATCCTGACCGTCTTGATTATGTCGATCAAATACTGGTAAGTATGATTACTTATATTTTTCTAGAGTGTGTGAGTATTTGCAGTTCAAGTATGTTTCAGGATATCTTAATGGTGTTTATTATCACATAAACAAGGGCCTTATCAAGAAACTAAGCTCATGTTTAAATGACATATAAATAAGTAGCTAGGGCATCCATTCAGGCTCTGATATATATCATTGAATACCTTGTGATATGCTTGGTTATATGAAGTAATGTTGTTGACCACCTGACTACATCTTTTCTTCGACAACAAATATAACATAAAGTAAGCATTGTTATGTTTAAATCTCTAGTTGACGCAATTCCGATTTTTCTCTCAATAGGGTGCATGTGTTAAGAAACTTTCAGGCAAAGGAAAGCTTGAGGATAGCAGAGCAACTAAGAAAATTGTTGCACTTTTGAGTGATCCGTTGGATAAGTATAATGACATTGTCACTTCTTTGAATCTTTCAAACTATCCGAAAGTCATGGATCATCTTGACACTGCTACAAATAAAGTCATGGTAGTGGTCGTTATCCAAAGTATAATGAAGAACAACACCTGCATATCTACTGCAGATAAAGTAGGCATATTTCTTGTACTTTTATCTATCTAAAATGTTTTCCAAAATTATATGAATGCATGTTGTTCTAGGTGGAAGCTTTATTTGAATTAATGAAAGGGCTTATCAAGGACATCGATGGGACTCTAGATGATGAGGTGCACACAGAAGTTGATATTGTCATTACTTGTTTCACTTTTTCGAGATAGCATTAAAGTTGGTGCATCATAGACATGGTTGCATCGAAACGCTTATTCCCTAGCATTAAAGTTGTTTATATTTTGATTGTTGATTTTTGTTTTTAGTCCAGATCTTCATGGCTCTAGGATTTCTAATTATTGGTGCTGTTGTTTTCTGTTTTGTGTCCATATATTCATGGCTCTAGGATCTCATTATTGGTGTTGTTAATTTCTTTTTTTGCAGTAGTACTAGTACTCAATTGCTGAAGATGATGAGTCTCCCAAGTCCTATGTAATGCAGCAAAGTTAGTTTTCGTTATTCTGTGTACTATGGTTAATTTCTTGTACTCCATGTTGGATTATCCAAAGACTAGTATTTGTTTTTTTGGCACATTTGTGTTGACTCTTCTTGTATGCTACAACTTGGTTATGTATCAGTTTGAACCATTAAATGAAATATTTGCTTTTATGGTTGTCATAATTGGAAGCTATTTCTAGTTCAACCTCAAAGGTTTATAGGCACAGCTGAAATGCTATAAGAAGTGGGAACAATTGCTGAAATGCTATTAAAAGAAGAAAGACAGCATTCGCTGAAACACCATTGTAGTAACTCAAACGCTATCAAATGTAAGACAATAGCAACGTTGAAATGCTATGAATGAAAACTAACTAATAGTATTTTTCAACCGCTATGAAAGATATTCGTCATAGCAATATAAAAACGCTATTAAATACCCTTTTATAGCTACATAAAAACGCTATGGTTGAAACTTTTTTGTTAGCGTTTGGGGAAACGCTATGTAAAGCCACAGACCTACTATAGCGGGTTCTGACACAGCGCTGATTAAAATGCTATGAAATAATACCATAGCGTTTTTCGGCTGCTGTAGATGATTTCAGGTGGTGTAGTGAGCATAAATCTGATTTTTAAACTACTTTTAATAATAACAAACAAATTCAAAAAAATATAAAACTTTGGGAAATGATTGTAAACATGAAAATTAACATGTTATAAAAATTGGTTTTCAAAAAGCATCTCCCAAATAAGAAATCTCTTTATTTTACAAAATAGTCCAAAACATGAAACACTTGTTTTTTGTCATTTTGACTAAACCATATTTTGAAACCTCTTGTATGATTTTATAGACTTGGTAAAAAGTATAAACTATAGTTGTTAAGTCTATAAACCAAAAACATAATATTTTTTCAAATATAATAGAATATGAAACATGAAAGTGTATATGAATATAACTATTGTTTCATATCTATATAGCTAAACCAAAACATATATGTATATATATATATATATATATATATATATATTTATATACAAAAACCAAAACGTGTATGTGTGTATATAATTAAGCTTAAAGTACCAACACACAAAGTATAAACTCCTAAACTAAATTACCCAAGCTATGATCTTGATCTTCAATGTAGCTCAACTTGGTACACTGTGCGGATGAAGTTTGAACTTGGATCTTCAACTTGAATTACAAGGCTTCATTTCACTATTCCGCCAACCTCCATTGGATATGATCGTTGAAGTGCTATTCCATCCAACCTCCAACATATTGTTTGTCTACAATAAATAGGAAATGTGACGCCCCTGGGTTCACACAAGGCTGCAGTCCAAGGTGAAACCAAGAATGTCAAACATGTCATACACCACACCGTGCAACAATATGTTTCATCATCACAATTAACATCTATCTAGTAGAGTCAATAACAGGTGTAGGTACAAAAGCAAATAAAAGATAATACACGAAGGGCTGGTGAAATGATACTGATCAAATAGATATCTCATCATCCAACAAATGGAAATACATAGTCAATGTCTGAATAAATAAACTGGAGTAGTCAACAAGTCTCAAATACAAATATCTGACAAGAAGGAAATAAGGCACATAGCCTTTACAACTTCTAGAACAATAATCTCAAATGTCTAACAAAATCTATAGTGGAGCTCCAACATAAGCATAACTAACAGCTGAACACTAAAGTATGTCGCCATCAACCTGCGACTCTCCGGGCTCCTGGCTCGTTACCTGAAAGGAGGAGGGACAACGAGCATCAAAGCGCTAGCGAGTAACATCACAACCAACCCCAAGGGAAACAGGGCTCGTTGTATATGATAATACAGATAATACATAATAAATCTAAAATCATTGATCTTACTAAAGAGGATTTTAGTATTTAGAAATTTATAACACGAGCATAGGTACGTCGAGTGAAATAATCCAAACAAGGAAACCCTCATGTATATACCTTGTATCTCAAATTGTAAATCCCTAAACACCAAACCCGAGGACCTAGTACAGAAACAATAATAAAAGAAATACAACAAAATCTCCGAGCATAAAATACCATTTCATATCATAGACTACACAAGCATCATGTAATCATGGCATAATCTACATAAGTGTCATATCATAAACTCCTATGAGCAAGTCATATACAGGGTTAAGAAATATGTCCGATACAGGAACTAAGTATCGTGGTTTCCAAACACATGGGATAAGTGGTAAATGTCCAACACGGGGACTGAAATGGATTATAGTCCAACACGAGGACTTCTATAGATTATAGTCCAACACGAGGACTGTGTAACTGTGTAAAGTATATGCGGAAAGATACACCAAATCTAAACTCACACGCATCTCGATGTACATGTCTAAACTTGTGTCAAAAGTCAACCCACATGTACAGATAAATCATTAACATGGTGAACAAGTGTCAGGTCATCGAGGCGACCCTGAAGAACAACTCAAACAGATCAAAAATCTGTAAAACATCTCATCAGTCGACTGGTGTGTCGACTGATGACGTCAATCGACTCATGTGTCGACCGAAAATGCACAGGCAACACAGTCTCAGCACACCAGTCGACTGATCTGTCGACTGAGGACTGAGAAAACACAAACAGCTCGTCAGTCGACTGACGCTAAAATTTTAACCCGTCGGTCGACTGATCAGTCGACCGATTGCCTGCAGAAACTCTGCACAGGTTGTTATTCACCACAAAACTGATCTAAACACATCCCCATCAATCCCAAGCATGGACCATACGTATATTAACATGTATGAACTAACTGAAACGTAACTTTCATGTACGAATACATAAACAAAACTCTAAACATATGTATTTATGTTTTAAAAGCACTTTTCAAAACAAAACCCATGTTAAATCTCTTATAAAACATTTCAGATCTAGATTTCGTTTTACAAAACGTTGGTAAGTTGTTTATCAAACTGAAAATACACATCTTCATGTTATACGCAATAAAAATCCATTCTTTGTTCACAAAATACGTTTTAGGCTAAGAAATCTCAATAAAACCATTTGAAAACGTTTAAAAAAAGAATGGGACAAGGTTGGGCGAGATGTTACTCGCCTCTGAGGTGATGAAGAGCTCCTGGATCTGAGGGGGAGTGATTCCTTTCGCTGCAAACTAAAAATCCCGACGAAAATCCTCCGATTTCGCCCCAAAATCACCAAGAACTACCCTAGGGTTTGAGAGAGGAGAGAGGGGGCTAGGGTTTCTCTGATCTGAAGAGGAGAGGGGATGATTTCGGGTGAAGGAGAATATATACGAACCGTTATACCCGACCCAAACCCGAACCAAATCAAAACAGACCCGAAACCTGGAAAAACTGGAAATCAGCGTATCAGTCGACTGATGTGTCGACCGACACCGTCAGTCGACTGATGTGTCGACTGAACTGGAAAATTCCAGTTTTGTGCATGTTTTGCTAATTTGCAAAATCCAACGCACAAAACTCTACACCCATACTCTCATACCATCTCAAATAACTTGTTATCATATACATCAATGACCTCAAGCTATTTATCGTAAAAGAATTATTTATTTACTAATAATTTACATATATATTCATGTAAAAATTACGGGGTTCTACATTCTTCCCCCCTTAAAAGAATTTCGTCCTCGAAATTCAGAAATTATACGAATCTCGAAATATGAATTACTAGATAACATATAGAGATATTTATACTTAACGATCTAAAATGATAATATTCTCGCTCGAATCCTAATCTAGTGGAACTAGTACATCGGGCGAAAAATCCAAACAAGGAACCCTCCATACATATAACATGTGTTCCAAAAGATTAAAAATTAAGCGAAAATATCTTCATTCTAGCGTTAAATGTAAACATAACCAAAGATATAAACATGAAGTAAGATATATAACATAATAGGGATTAATTTACCTGCTCAACCAAATGTGGGTAGTCACGACGCATGTCCTCTTCGCGCTCCCAAGAAATCTCCTCAATGCCTCCTCGGTTCCACTGAACTTTCACTAAGGGAATCACCTTATTCCTGAGTCTATTGTCCTCCCTGGAAAGTTTACAAACCGGAATCTCAATAGTGGACAAGTCATCCTGAAGCTCGATCTCCAGTGCATCCAATACTCACTGCTTCTCCTCATCATGCAAGTGCTTCTTGAGCATAGAAATATGAAACACGTTGTGTATACTAGACATAGATGCTGAAAGATCTAGTCTGTATGACATAGCTCCAATGCGCTCTAGAATCTGAAAAGGCCCAATATATCTTGGTGCAAGCTTCCCTCGCCTCCCGAATCGCTGCACGCCTTTCATAGGCGATACCTTAAGCATAACCAAATCTCCAATCTGAAACTCTAGGGGTCTCCGCCTCTTATCTGCATAGCTCTTCTGCCGACTCTGAGTGGCTAGAATCCGCTCCCTGATCAAAGCTATCTTCTCAATAGTCTGCCTCACTAGCTCTGGTCCAAGCATCAAGCTATCCTCTGGTTCTGCCCAACATATCGGTGATCTACAGGGTCTCCCGTATAATGCCTCATACGGAGCCATACCGATTGTCGCTTGATAACTGTTGTTATAAGCGAACTCTATCAATGGAATGTGATCCTCCCAGCTGCCTTGGAAGTCAATGACACATGCCCGCAACATGTCCTCCAACACCTGATTCACCCTTTCCGTCTGACCATCCGTCTGGGGGTGGAATACACTGCTATAAGATAGCTTGCTGCTAAATGAGTCCTAGAAACTCCTCCAAAAATGTGAAGTGAACACCGATCCCCGATCCGACATGATCGTATCTGGAACTCCGTGAAGTTAAACTATCTCCCGAATGAAGATCCTCACATAAGTCTCGGCTGTATAAGTGGTCCTCACTGGAATAAAATATGCTGACTTTGTCAATCGGTCCACTATCACCCAAACAGAATCATTCCCTTTCTTCGACTTCGGCAACCCCACAATAAAATCTATAGAAATGTTTGCCCACATCCACTCTGGAATAGGCAAAGGCTGAAGTGTCCCTGCCGGTCTCTGATGCTCTGCCTTCACCTGCTGACAGGTAAAACATCTAGCCACATAGTCTGCAACCTCTCTACGCATACCGCTCCACCAGAAATGTCTCTTCAGGTCCTTGTACATCTTGGTGGTTCCTGGATGCACTGTGTACCGAGTACGGTGTGCCTCATCAAATAATTCCCTCTTCAACTCTGCACTGGCTGGCATAACCAATCTACCCTTCATCCGTAGACCTCCATCTGCTCCAATGGTCCAATCAGCCTTAGGCTCCTTGGAAATCTCCTTCTTTCGGATTTGAATCCAAGAGTCTCCCAACTGAGCTCTGACAACTCTGTCACTCCAAGATGGCTGCACTGATACAGCTTCCAAAAATACACTGGTTCCTCTAATCTCGGATCTAAAATTAAACTGGCTAAGAGTGATAAGATCTCTGTACAATGAACACCTCAAAGCCGCAACCCGATGTCGACGCTTCCTACTCAAAGCATCTGCGACGACGTTCACCTTCCCTGGATGATACTGAATCACGAACTCGTAGTCCTTGATAAACTCAATCCACCTCCTCTGCCTCTGATTGAGTTCCTTCTGAGAAAATAGATACTTCAGACTCTGATGGTCTGTGAATAACTCAAACTGCACTCCATATAAGTAGTGCCTCCATGACTTCAGTGCAAACACCACCGCTGCTAACTCCAAGTCATGAGTGGGATAGTTGTGCTCATGCACCCTCAACCATCGTGAGATATAGGCTACTACCCTCTGAGTCTGCATCAATACGCCTCCTAAGCCTGCCAACGATGCATCTGTATACACAACGAATGTCCTGTCACTGCTCGGAATAGTCAGAACTGGCGCTGTAGTCAACTTAGCCTTCAAAATATCAAAGGCCTTCTGGCACTTCATGCTCTATATGAACTGTACACCCTTCTTCGTAAGGCGTGTAATCGGCGTCACAATCTTCGAGAAGTCCTGAATGAACTTTCTGTAATATCCAGCTAAACCCAAAAAGCTGCGAATCTTTGACACCGTCTTCGGTGGCTCCCAATCAAGAACTGTCGGGACCTTAGCCGGGTCCACTGCTATGCCCTCTCTACTGATGACGTGGCCAAGAAATCTGACTTCTAAAAGCCAAAATTCACACTTGCTAAACTTAGCATACAACTGATGCTCCTGCAGAGTCCTCAACGCTATCCGTAGATGCTCCTCATGATCTGCCTCCGATCTTGAGTAAATGAGTATATCATAGATGAAGACGATCACAAACTGATCTAAAAAGGGACGGAAAACCCGGTTCATCAAATCCATGAATACCGCGGGTGCATTGGTCAACCCAAATGGCATGACCAAGAACTCGAAGGACCCATATCGAGTAAGAAAGGCGTTCTTGGGAATATCCATCTCCCGAACCCGCAACTAATGATAGCCAGAACGAAGATCAATTTTTAAGAAATACTGTGCTCCCTGTAACTGGTCAAACAAGTCATCAATCCTAGGTAGTGGGTACCTATTCCGGATAGTGACCTTGTTCAACTCTCTATAATCTATGCATAATCTCATACTACCGTCCTTCTTCTTCACGAAGAGGACCGGTGCGACCCACGGAGAATGACTCTGGTGAATAAAACCCTGAGCTAACAACTCGTCCAACTGGGTCTGAAGCTCCCTCATCTCAGCTGGTGCCATGCGATATGGTGCGCGGGATACCGGGGCTGTGCCTGGCTGCAACTCAATACAGAACTCTACCTCTCTCACTGGAGGTAATCCAGGTATGTCCTGAAAGACATCCTGATACTCTGAGACAACTCTAGTCTCTAATAACTCGGCTGCCTGATCCCGTCGCATCACCTCCTCGATGTACGCCAGAAATGACTCCGCAAATCGGTTGCCCTGAGAGGTGGCTACGATCATCTCGAACCTATCGGACGCTCGCAACTTGACTGTCTTCGCAAAGCTGTCAATACTAATATGGTAGGAAGACAACCAATCCATACCAAGGATGACATCGAACTCGGACATATGCAACACTATCAAATCCACTATGAACTCCGACTCGTCTAGACTGACAGTACACCTCCTACAAACGCTCTCCAGAAGCGATACCTCACCTAAAGGGGTGGAAACAGATAGAGGGGTGTCTAGAGGCTGAGCTACGAGCTGGAGTCTAGTCATAAATGCATGCGAGATGAAAGAATGCGAAGCTCCCGAATCGAAAAGAATACGGGCGGGAAGAGAGTTCAAAAAGAACGTACCCTCCACTACGGCTCCGCTAGCTCCATGATCACGGGGAACTACTGCATATACCCTGCCCGTGGCTGAAGACTGCTCTGCTGATGGCGGTGGAGAATATGGGATAATCTGCCTCTGAGGAACATCCTGGACTGCTCGAATCTGCCCCTCAGTCCTCTGAGCTGCTGGCGGTGCCTCAAGCCTGCTCTACTGGCCCTGACCTCTACCCTACTGGCGCTGCTACTGGTTCGGGCCCTTGCCCTGCTGGGCTCCTGCTGGTGCGCTACGGCACTCCGATGCCTTATGCCCGACCTTGTGACAGTTAAAACAAGATTCCTAGAACTTGCGCTGCTGATGCGCTCTCTGATCCTGCTGGGGTCCCTTCTTATAAGAGCCCTGATGCTGCTACTGATGTCCAGAAAAAGATCTCTTGTTCTTGCCTTTGTCGCCGCTCTGCCCTGCCTTGGCCTTCCCTTCCTTATCCTTCTGGAACATGCTAGTCTCAATCTCCTGCGAAGTGGCGGCCTCAGCTACCTCCCTAACCGAATAGAACCTCCTCGAGACTAGGTATCGGCGAAGATTAGGGCGAAGCCCTGTCAAGAACATCTGAGCTTGACTCTCTCCTGTCTGCCACATACCCGTGAAATGTAGCAACTCCATGAATCTGCTCTCAAAATCTGCAACTGTCATGTCCCCCTGTGTCAACCGGGACAACTCAAGCTCCTTCCCAGTCCGTGCTGCAGAAGAAATGTACTGCCCATCAAAGAAGTATATGAAGTCCTCCCATGTGAGGGTCATCCTCTGCTCTGGAGTAAACTGGAGTCGGTACCATCTCCCAGCATTTCCCTTCAGGCTGTAGGATGCCAATCTCTACTTCTGAACTGGATCCACACTGAGTATGTCAAGAATATTACCCACATCCTCCTTCCACTTATGGGCTGCAAGAGGGTCTGGTGATCCCTAGAACTCTGGTGCCCTCATCTTCTGGTACCTCTCTACCATACGGAGCTAAGCCTCCTGCTCTATGGCTCTATCTGGGACTGCTAGAGGAATGGCTGCAGGCGTGACCTCTGGGGGTCTCTCTCTGATCGGAACGGCAGGTATCCCCTGCTGCTGAGCTACCAGTGGTGGTGGTGTCCGTGGTGTTATATGGGTCGTCACCAACTCCTCAATGGCTGTCATCAGGGCAATGAGAGGAGCCATGATGTCCACCAAATACTGAGGAGCCTGCTGCGGCTCGGGTGGAGCCTGCTGAGGCTCGGACTGAGCTGGCTGCTGCTCTGATGGAGTCTGCTATGACTCCGCCTGGCTAGCTCTCCTGGTACGAGGTCTACCACGTCCTGCCATCTCTTTCCCTGATGGTAAGAAAAATAAAAGTACATGAGTCGAAATAAACCTTTATAAATAGCGTATCACAATACAATTTTCACAACATATAGTATTTGCACAATTACTTTAAACTTATTCAAAAATAGTTGTCATAAAAAAAATTTCTCAAATTTTTGAGATATACGCATATATCGTCCTCACTCATACTAGGAAATCCTTGCGGACTCTATACATGAATCCTAAGAAACTCTATCCTAGCTCCACGACTCGACACAGGATGATCCTAAGGATACTGGAACTAGAGCTCTGATACCAACTGTGACGTCCCTGGGTTCACACAAGGCTGCAGTCCAAGGTGAAACCAAGAATGTCAAACCTGCCATGCACCACACCGTGCAACAACATGTTTCACCATCACAATTAACATCTATCTAGTAGAGTCAATAACAGGTGTAGGTACAAAAGCAAGTAAAAGATAATACACGAAGGGCTGGTGAAATGATACTGATCAAATAGATATCTCATCATCCAACAAATGGAAATACATAGTCAATGTCTGAATAAATAAACTAGAGTAGTCAACAAGTCTCAAATACAAATATCTGACAAGAAGGAAATAAGGCACACAGCCTTAAAAACTTCTAGAACAATACTCTCAAATGTCTAACAAAATCTATAGTGGAGCTCCAACATAAGCATAACTAACAGCTGAACACTAAAGTGTGTCGCCATCAACCTGCGACTCTCCGGGCTCCTGGCTCGTTACTGTAGGCGTATAAAATTGCCTATAAGTCCCTTAGCTTAGCTCGGCACGATGATTCGACAAATCCATGGATGTTCGAGCAACGAAGCGAACTAACGAGGCTACGAAGCCAACGAACGGCACGCAAGCAACGGAATACGTTCGCGTGCGGAACCAAACCAACGGTTCGGAAAGTTAACGAGTCGTCCAACAACAAAACGGACTTGAACTCAAACACCGAAGCGGATCTACTACCAAATGAAGATTCGGGCAATCGAATCAAGACCCGAACAAATCAACGGACGTTTGAGATGACGAAGCACATAAGCGACGGAATACGTTCGCACGTGGAATCAAACCAACGTTTCGGGGAATCACCGAGTCATCTAAACAAGAGCGAACTCGGTGATATAACGATCGAATCAAGATCAATCCCGGACTCGAACACAGAAACGGATTAACTGCCATATTTGGAATCAAGTCAATGAGTCGATTCCAGAAACCGAATCAAATCCGAACGACGGAGAACCGGAAACACCCGAAAACGACGAAACGAACCAACACCCGGGAACGCCGCCGAAACCGAGCCACCCCTGGGTGGCTCGGCCAAGGCCGAGCCACCTCAGGGTGGCTAGGCTCAGAACTGTGCATATGCACAGTTCTGAGTGCCTATAAATAGGCCAGGTGTTTGTTCATTTGAGAGGACTTTTTTCTGAAACTTCTGAAGAGCCGAAACTCTGCCGGATTGCGACCTCAACTCGGATTGTGAAGGCTTGAAGACTTGGATTCCCAGATCTATGTCATTCTACTCCGGATCTAAGCTTGGTTCTTAGATCCCGAGATTTGAGCGAGCGTTTCCTTGGTGAAACGATCCCTCACGGCTATTATCTCCTTGGTGAGATAATACCCGTCATACCACGTAGATCTGTTCGGATCGAGATTGCGCGGTGGTCCACGGTAATCAACCCCGGCACAGGCAAACAACCCACAAAGCAAGAGACCGGATAACAGGATCTTGTGATTTGTTCGATAAAAGAGAGAAGTTGTAATTTTGAGTTCTTTGTTTTATTTTGATTTTCATTGTAAGTCGGATCTTATAAAAAGACCGGATCTCTTTGTAACGCATAAAGTTGTTAACTGAGTGCAATGGAATCGATAATGAAGAAAGATCCAACTTTTCACGCGAACAGTTACCTGAAAGGAGGAGGGACAACGAGCGTCAAAACGCTAGCGAGCAACATCACAACCAACCCCAAGGGAAACAGGGCTTGTTGTATATGAAAATACAGATAATACATAATAAATCTAAAATCATTG
>BQKN01067121.1:165029-179849 GCA_022839385.1 Asparagus kiusianus | reverse complement strand
TGCAATGGAATCGATAATGAAGAAAGATCCAACTTTTCACGCGAACAATCTGGCGACCACAGTGGGAGCCACCGATCTCGCTGCCGAGATCGGAGTGTCGCAGCCGCGGATCTCGATCCCGGTCGTGGAGGAGGTCGAGTATGAATTCGACCAGCAAAAATACGAGGAGTACGTGTCCTCGTCCGGATCTACCTCCTCCCCCAAGTCCAAAAAGTTCCAGAAGTTCTCCTCCAGGAGAAAAGTCCGTTGGTGTGATGAAGCTGAAGCCACCAACGATGACCTCACCCCGATCGACGCCGAAGCTGCGTTGAGTGAGGCCCTACCGACCTCAAAGAAGGTCAAATCCGCCATTGAAGGCGTGGTGACTCTCTCCAAGAGAGCCCGCCAGAGGCAGCGTCAACGCCTCGCGAAGCAATTCGCCAAGGCCATGGAGTCCGTTGACGGGGTCCGCTATCATGCGGATCTGAAGAACAAACGAGGCAAACAGCCTCAACAACAAGTGAAGGGTGGTTCCTCCAAACCATCGACAATGGAGTGGGTCCGGGTCAAATGGAACCGCTCGACACTGGAGGAGTGCATCCGCAAACGGCGCGCGTTGTCGGCGCAAGCACGGGCCAAAGCCGAAGAAGCCCGTCGGAAGCTGCAGAAGGAGGTGGTCAAAAAGTCGCCACCAACTCGCAAGGTTTGGAGGCCAAAGTCTGAAGTGGTTCAGGCTAAGGAGCAAAACCCGCAGCCTCCGAAAGTTCGAACTCCGGCAAGTCAACTCAAACAGTCGGTGATTGCCACAACTGTCCTGGGAGATTCCGCAGGACCATCCCAGAAGAAAAAGTCTGTTTTGGAGCGCCTCGGCCCACTTCCGAAGGAACGAGGTAAAGCTCCAGTCCAAGAGCGCTTGGGGCCAATGAAGAAGTCCCAACCAATGCAGCATGCTGGGGGTCGCCGCAACCCTCAACACTTGGAGAAAACCGCGGCACCCAAGCGCACAACTTTGCGCATAGAAGTGCAGGAGTCCGCTGAAGATTCACGTCCACAAAGGCGAGTATCAAGGCGTGTGACTCTGAATGGTCCAAAGCAGACAATTCATCCTCAGAAGGAAGCGTTGTCATCTGATGACGACAACGTTATACCTGAGAGATCGTGCCAACACACGATAGGTTGCTCCGACATTCAAACAGACGAGCTGTACTATCGTGCCGGGGGTACGAACAAATCCAAAAAGAGAAACCTTCAAAGGTTCGGGACTCAATCCTTGTTCAAAGCTCATTCGGGCAGTACTGTCTGAATGCAATTGTGTTAAGGCAGTCCCCGAAAGAGTATCTGTGTTTGAAAGACTAAACGATGGAACGCCAAAACCAAGGCATAGGCGTTTCCAACGAAGGAGGAAGATGGTCAAAGATGGTGAGCATTCAAGGGTCACCGCAAATATGACCAGCACAGGAACATCGGCTCAGGATAACCCCGAGGCGGTTCCAGAAATATCCCGACGTGTAACTCGTCTACAATCCGGGGCTATCATTCGCGCGACGTATGGTAGAATCCGAACAAGAGTACCTTCGGGAGATGAAGAATCAGATGCTGGCTCAGCAGTGGCGTCTGATAACACAGTGTCCAGTGAAGGACAACCCCGCGAAGTGTTTATGATAAACGCGGAGCAAGTGGCCAAGATGCTTGAAGATGCCATGGCCAAACAACAGGAGACCTTTCGGTTCGAAATGCAAATGGCTATGCAGAACATGAGAGAGATGCATGACCAACAGCTTCAAGCATTAAGGAACCAACAAGGTGAACCAAGTCGTCCCAACCAGAACAACCTGGAAGATGAGGACACAAATGAGGTTCGAAATGTTAACAACCCTCCCATCAACCCCGGGGGTGGTAACGAGAATGCTAGCGAAGACACAGGTGAAAGCCTAAAAATTAAAAATCTCGAGAGCAAGATCAACACATTGATCTCTGCTCAAGAGACGAAAAAGACGGGCATTCCTTGTCCATACCCAAGAGAGTGGGAATCAATCCCATATCCGGCGAAGTTCAGTCTAATTAACTTCACGCCGTTTAATGGGATGGGTTCCCCTACTCAGCATTTGATTTACTTTAAATCGCACTGGGGAGTCATCTCTGGTAATGAGCCTCTGATGGTGCGGTCATTCGTCGGCACTCTTCGCGGAGCTGCCTTCGATTGGTATCGTCGCCTCAAGCCAGGAAGCATAAACAGCTGGGACGACATGGAGACCAAGTTTCTTGCAAATTTCTTCGACGATGATACCGAGATCTCTATCGGATCGTTGCTCGATGAGAAGCAAAAAGACGGGGAGTTGGTCGACACCTTCGTCAAAAGGTTCCGGAACAAGGCGATGAATTGCCGGGACCCGATCACTGAGGAATTCATCCTCCAGACCTGCCACAACAACCTTTTACTGGACGTGTTGGAAGCAATGGGCACAGCACCATCCAAGACCTGGAAGGATTTGAAGGTTCGAGGAGAGCAAGCTGAGCGATTCCTCAGAAGAAAGAAGGCGGAGAGAGGCCAACCGACAACGAATCCTCCAAAGCAGAACTTCAACCAGAAGGGGAAAGGTAAAGCTCATGTTAATGCTGTTGATGCTAACCAGACATTTCAATTGCAACCTCAGCAACAGCAGCAGCAGCAAAGAGCGCCACAACAGTCGCAGCCGCATTGGCAGCAAAGGTCTCAGAAGCAAAAGTCTTCGGAGCCGAGGTTTCCCAAAGTCTACTCCTTCAAGGATGATGAAGTCCCCGGCATCTTCAAGTACTTGTTGGAGAACAACAAAATCCAGTTGCCGGCGATCGTGGATCATGAAGGAGCCACTAAGGTGACGGACCCGAAGTACTGCGCGTACCACAAAGCGGTCCACCACCCAACAAAGTCTTGCTATCACCTCAAGGACAAGATCCAAGCGTTGATCGATGTAGGAGTCATAACTCCGAAACCGGCCAAGAATGTGGGAGCAAACGCGGTGTCGATTAGTTTTGGATCAGTACCTACAGATTGGTTCGAGCCAAAACGCATCACCAAAGTCGGGATGAAGACAGTGAATGACGACCCGCACGGACAACGTCAAAAGGGACTTGTGCCTCACACAGCCCCAAACGGTGAAATTCTCTGGGTGCACCCCGACCTGATTGAAGATGAACAATGGGCTGGGTCGTCATCCAAGAAGAAGTCCAAAGGGAAAGGCAAGTCTTGTTACGGAGTTTCTGCCATCCCAGGAGAAGATGACGAAAGAATCCCCGCTTTCCCACTTTCCGACGAGGAGCATGAAGTCTTTGCGACCCGGAGTGGAAATGAATACCACTTCAACTATCCATCCCCTGGCGATCAATTTGCTGAGCAGGGGGTGACAAAACGAGGACCAGCCAAGACTCTCACAGAGCTGGGGGTGATTGCAGTTCCCAAACCGGTTGAAGATGCTCGACGGCAACCGGTTGACAAACAGAAAGAAAAGAGGCCCGAGGAGGTTCAGAATCCGAAGCAGTCTCGTTTCAGTCGTCCGATTGGAAAAGACAAACCGGAGAGTTCAAAAAATCTGCGTGCCTTCGACATCATGGCTCAGCTGGCTAATATTCCAGCACGGATAACGCTGTACGAGCTACTACGGTTGTCCAAGGAAACTAGAGAAGCCTTACAAGAGGCCTTGGCCGATTCAGAGGCATTCCTTACCAGGATCAAGCCAGCACCTGAGGAGCTAGAATTGTTAGCCCAACAGTGTAACGTGGCAGCTAAGAACCTTCCCTGCATCACCTTCACCAAAGAGGACATGCAGACGAAGAATTCAAATCATGATCGGCCCCTATATTTCGTCGGGTACATTGGCTCCAGTGAAGTCAACCGAATCCAAGTGGATCCGGGTTCCGCTGTGAGTATTATGCCACTTCGACTAATGCACAGCCTTGGCATTCCAGTCAGTAAGTTGGCGTCTACAGGCACAGTCATCTACGGATTCAATACCAGCGGGTCAAGACCTTTGGGTAAAATCCGGATAAAGTGCCAAATGGGCGATTTAAAGACGGAGGTCACGTGCTACGTGATTGATGCTGAGACATCCTATAACTTACTATTGGGTCGGCCTTGGATCCATAGTAATGTTATAGTTCCCTCCACTCTACATCAGTGTTTGAAATATGTCGACACTGATGGAAGAGTTAGGACGGTGGTCGCGGATAAGCAACCATTCAAAGGGTATGAGAATTACTTCACAGATTCTCTCCTTTATGGTAACGAATCCGACACGGAACCATCGATCCAAGGCACGGACAGCGGAGAAGAAGCTGATTCCGAAGCCGGATTCGATTACAATGGTGGTTTTGTTTTGAATGACATTGTACCCTTTGTAATCAATCTTGATGACGAACAGTCGTCAGACGGCGGTTGTAACTGGCAACTTGCCGATATTGAAATAAATCCTGGTTTAGAGTATTCCTTGTCTCTTGATGATGTGATAGAAGGATTATACAATAATCCCGATTTATGTATGCCACTCCGATCATCGTATGTAACGAAGAAACGCCCCCAGCATTCCTTCGGAACAACTCGGATTATTCCTACCAAAACAGGAGGACAAAAAGAAGTGATCTACGGTAAAGGAGAAAATCTTCCGTTGCCGGATCATTTCCTAAGAGAAGAGGAAGACGATGACAAATCTGGTCTGCACTTATCAAAGTATAGTCCGGAAGCGCGTACGCTCATGGAAAAACAAGGATACGACTTTACACTCGGAGAAGGTCTATACTTCGATCGAGGTTCCCGTGTCCCAGTCAAAATGACATATGTCCCGAAAGGGAAACCGGATAATTATTACTGTCACAAGAGAGGCCTAGGCTATGTCTCATCAGATGACGAATATGGTTGGCAAATCATCGATCAAATTGCTAACAAAGCTAAGGATGGGTACTTGCCAGACTCTTCAGCTGAGGATTCCGACACAAGTTTGGGAGAAATGTTCAAAACCTTAATGTCGAACATGACTACAGCTGATCCATCTACAATGGAGGATGACGATCAAATGCAAACGTGAGAGGACCCATGGGTCCATCACCTAAACATGCAATATGGTGATAGGTTCGAACAGAGAGAGCCACCCACCGAAGACGAAGTAGTCCAAATTAATATGGGTGACGAAGCCAATCCAAAGCCCATATTTATCAGTGGCAGTCTTCCCCCAGATGAAAAGGAAGAGTTAATTGCCTTGATCAGAGAGTACATTGATGTCTTCGCCTGGAACTATGAAGACATGCTAGGACTTGACCCCAATGTGGCAATGCACCGCCTCGACATCAAGCCGGATGCCAAACCTATCAAGCAACAGCAAAGACGGTTTCGTCCGCAGATCATGGAAGCCATCGAGGCTGAGGTTAAGAAGTTGATCGACTCAGGATTCATCCGAGAGGAACAACATCCAGACTGGCTAGCTAACATCGTTCCCGTCATGAAGAAAAATGGCAAGATCAGGATTTGCATCGACTTCAGGAATCTGAACGAAGCATGTCCAAAAGACGATTTTCCTCTCCCGATCACGGATGTCATTATCGACAATACATGCGGGTTCGAGAGAATGTCCTTCATGGACGGCTTTTCGGGGTATAATCAAATCAAGATGCACCCGGACGACGAGAAACACACAGCATTCAGAACGCCCCTTGGTGTCTTCTGCTACACGGTGATGCCGTTCGGTCTGAAGAATGCAGGTGCTACATACCAACGAGCAATGACTAAGATTTTCCAGAAACATCCCAGGAAAACAGTGGAATGCTACGTTGATGATTTGGTGGTAAAAAGCCGCAACAAAGCAGATCACGCCAAAGACTTGAGAACGATGTTTGATCTCATGCGGAGTCATCAATTAAAGATGAATCCCACAAAATCCTTCCTCGGAATGTCCAGCGAAAAATTCCTTGGATTCGTCGTCACCACTAAGGGTATACACATTGACCCAGACAAGGTAAAAGCGATAAATGAATTGCAACCCCCGAGGAATCTAAGAGAGCTTAGAGGATTGCAAGGGCGTTTAGCTTACATCCGGAGGTTCATCTCAAATCTATCTGGGAAGTGCCAACCATTTTCTAAGCTAAACAAGAAGGGCGTATCGTTTATTTGGGACGATGCTTGCCAGAAGGCATTCGAAGATATCAAGGCATATCTGATGAATCCCCCTGTTCTTGTCGCACCAAAATCAGGTAAACCGTTCTTGATATACATCAAGGCGATGAACCACTCGGTAAGTGCTTTATTAGCACATGACGATGATAATGGTCACGAACAAGCAGTCTATTATCTAAGTCGGACCTTGATAGGCGCCGAGTCTCGATACCCGATGATCGAGAAAGAATGTCTCGCATTAGTGTTTGCGGTACAGAAGATGCGACATTACTTAGTTGGCCAGACGATTTACGTCATCGCTAACGTTAATCCGGTACGGGTATTCATGACTCAACCAGGTTCGATGAACTGGCGGTTGGCAAAGTGGGCCCTCCTCTTGTCCCAGTATGATTTGCACTTCAAACAGCAGAAGTCAGTCAAAGGACAAGCGATTTGTGATCTTTTGGCGGCAAGCCCGACAACAGACGCAGTTGAGGTATATGATGATTTACCAGACGAAACCCACGAGGTTAACACCACGTCGCACCAACAAGTATGGCAATTATACTTTGATGGTGCTTCGAGAGCAGTTAATAAGGCAGTAACCCCTGGATGTCATAAAGTCACCTCCGGAGTTGGAGTGGTCTTAGTTTCCCCAGGGAAGCACGTGATGCCCCGAGCTTATTCGCTGACGAATCCATGTTCCAATAACGTAGCCGAGTACAACGCGCTCATCATTGGACTCAGTTTCGCCAAAGAGCTGGGGGTCGAGTATCTCGAAGCCTTTGGAGATTCTCAATTGATCGTTAACCAAGTTCGTGGAGAGTATGAAGTCAGGAACCCAGATCTGATTCCGTACCACCAGGAGGCCGTCAGAATGGCAGATTCTTTTGAAGAATTCTATATCGAATATATCCCGCGTCTCCAGAACGCTTATGCGGATGCACTGGCAGCACTGACAGTATCACTCGCGCAGCCGCCCGAAACTGAACTGCTAGTCACAGTGAGATCACACCAACTCTGCATACCCATATACGATATGGAGGTTGAAGAGGAGGATGATAAAAACTAGAACGCCAAAGAGGTGAACTCAACCCAAATCGGGTCTGAGTCCCGAGATTGGCGTTTTCCCATCATCGATTATGTCCAATACGGTATTTTGCCGGAGGACGTAAAGGAAAAAGAATCTATTCGCCGAAGAGCACCACGGTTCTTTTACAATACCGAGACCCGTACGCTATATCACCGAGGGTATGATGATTTGCTTCTCCGATGCCTTTCGAACGAAGAAGAAAAGGAAGTTCTTAAGGAAGCACATGAAGGAGAATGCAGTGCGCATCAGCCTGGTCCCAAGCTGTATGATCGAATCAGAAGAATGGGATATTTCTGGCCAACAATGGTTCGTGACGCAATCGAGTACGCCCGAGAATGTCATGCTTGTCAAGTGCATGCAAATTATATGCACCAACCTCCGGAGTGATTACACACATCAACCACGTCTTGGCCATTCGAGACATGGGGTATGGATATTGTCGGTCCCATCTTCCCGCCTTCAGTCAAAGGTGATTGATTTATTCTCGCTATCACCGACTACTTTTCAAAGTGGGCTGAAGCCATTCCGCTTAAAGAAGTGAAGACGAACAACATCATCAACTTCATCAAGCATTACGTCATATACCGACACGGCGTGCCGAGGCGGATCATTCATGACAACGGTCCGCAATTCATAAGCAATGCCTTCATCAGGTTTTGTGACAAGTTCAAAATTCAAGATGTTTCGTCGACAGCTTATTACCCAGCTGCGAACGGATTAGCTGAGGCTTTCAACAAGACGATCATCAAGATCCTGTCAAAGCTGGTGAAGACCAATAAGCGAGATTGGGACGATAAACTTGGCGAAGCGCTCTGGGCTTATCGCACCACAATACGCACTCCTACAAGAGCCACTCCATATTCTCTGGTGTACGGATGTGAAGCTGTGCTACCGTTAGAGATTCAAATTCCCTCCCTTCGGATCGCTCTCGCAACTGAGATGACGACCGAAGAACATCACCGAAAACGTCTTGAGGAACTCGAAAGGTTGGACGAAAAGCGATTGGAAGCTCAACAAAACATCGAGTTCTACCAGGCTAGGATATCCAGGGCTTTTGACAAAAGGGTTCGCCAAAGAAGCTTCAAGGAAGGAGATCTGGTCCTTGCTGCTCGTCGACCAATAATCCTCACCTCCAAGAAGAAAGGTAAATTCGAACCTATGTGGGAAGGACCGTTTGTGATAGATACAGTCTATTCAAACGGTGCTTACCGCCTAATTTCTTTAGAGGGCAATAGGCAATTAATGCCAATAAATGGGAAGTTTTTGAAAAAGTACTATCCCTAGTACATTCAGGACAACTTATTTATCGGGAAGTTCCTTGAAGAATATTATACCTAATATTCTAGAGGATAACCCAAATTCATTTTTACCTCCAAAATTCCCTCACTGATCGATTTCAATTGACAGTGAGTTCACAAAAAATGTTCTTTCGGCCCTCTTGATTCTTTCCATGAACAGGAGGTCCACTCTCAGTTCGGAGTTCCCTTTCGATAAACGAAAGAACTCCATTTCTTTTCTCTTTGGTTCAACCTTTTCATGGTTATAACCGAAGCTGAAATTTCACTTCGATAAACGAAGAACTCATCTTTCGATCAGATAACCAATCCTATAAAAGGTAAATTTATCTAGATCTTCCGGATTCTCGGAGTGGAAATCCCACTTCTAGTTTCCTTCTTGCACTGGAAATAGAATATAAAATTCTTCCTTTCCAGAAACAAGGAATAGAATATAAAATTCTTCCTTCCTTGTTCGGGGAATAGAATATAAAATTCTTCCTTCCCACACCAACTCCTTTTCCAAAATTTACAAAATTAAGATTCATCTTAGGTATTTTATCCCGAAACCTAAGCAGGGATAAGTCTGCGCCTAACACGCGCTGCCAGTTTAGTCTTTTTCCGATTGAAAAAAGACACCAGAGTTCGATTCTGGGGTATTTTATCCTGAAACCTAAGTAAGGATAAGTCCGCACCTAACACGCGCGGCCGGTTAGTTCTTAACCGTTAAAAAGAACACCCGTCCGCATATTCAATATCATGGCAGGTTGTTATTAATAACACCGAAATCCATGCCTCACACGCATGGGGAATTTTATCCTGAATCCTAAGAAAGGATACGTCGACGCCTAACACGCGTCGCCGGTTTGGTCTTTATCCGCAGGGATAAGTCTGCGCCTAACACGCGCTGCCGGTTTAGTCTTTTTCCGATTGAAAAAGACACCAGAGTTCGATTCTGGGGTATTTTATCCTGAAACCTAAGTAAGGATAAGTCCGCACCTAACACGCGCGGCCGGTTAGTTCTTAACCGTTAAAAAGAACACCCGTCCGCATATTCAATATCGTGGCAGGTTGTTATTAATAACACCGAAATCCATGCCTCACACGCATGGGGAATTTTATCCTGAATCCTAAGAAAGGATACGTCGACGCCTAACACGCGTCGCCGGTTTGGTCTTTATCCGCAGAAAAAGATACCAGAGTCTGACTCTGGGGACCCTTATCCCGAAGCCTAACTAGGGATAAGTCAACGTCTAATACACGTTGCTGGGTAGCCTATTCCCATAACAATGGCAAAGTCTACATATTCGAAGTTGTAGCACAAAGTCTAGGGGAGTTCATTCCTTTAGCACAACGTCACATGCGGAACGGATTTAAACAATCCGCATGTAAGCCCGACTCAAACGGTAGTCGGTAAGAGCACATCAAATCCGTTGAAGGCTGAGGATTTGCCAAAAATCCTAAGTCAACGTCTCATACACGTTGTTGTTTAGTCTTTTCACAGGAGAAAGACGAAGTCTACGTATTCAATATCGTAGCACTAAAAGAGTTAACTCTTTTAGCTTAACGTCACGTGCGGAACGGATTTAGATAATCCGCATGCTAGCCCGACTCAAACGGTAGTCGGTAAAGGCTAATCAAATCCGTTAGAGGCTGGGGGTTGGCCAAAAATCCTAAAGCCAACACCTCACACGTGTCGCCGGGTAGCCTATTTCCGTAACAATGGCGAAGTCTATGTATTCGACATCATAGCACAAAGTCTCAGAGAATTCAATCTCTGAGCACAACGTTACATGCGAACGGATTTAAACAACTCGCATGCTAGCCCGACTCAAACGGTAGTCGGTAAAGGCTAACCAAATCCGTTGATGGCTGAGGGTTTGCCAAAAATCCTATGTATATTGTGGTCAATCATTTCAAACGGAATGACGAATCATAATAAAGATAAAAAGGGAATTCACTAAAAGAGTCAAAAGTCAAATCACTCAGTAAACAAAATCAGACATCAAGACTGTGGCTAAAAATCTGCTGGCTGACCTTAGACAGCTTCTCATCATAAGCTTGCCTAAGTTCAGCCCTAAGGGACTCCTCGGTGGCGGTCGAAGTCTTCGCAGCAGCCTCCTCGATCTCGACTAGCCTCTGCTTCAAAGACTTCAACTCATCGGACAAAGCCGTACAGGTCTGCTGGTCCTGTGCTTCTGTCATCTGAAGAATGCCAAAAGTCTCCTCTTCTTCGTGGAGTTCTCTTCTAAGCTGATCTATCTTGGTCCCGTAAGAAGTAATAGAAGAGCGGAGCTCGGCAAGTGAAGATAATCTGGTAGCAAGGCCGGTCTCAACTCGAGCTACTCGGTCTCGCTGCGCCTGAACCTCAAGACTAGCAAGAAGCTGAGTCTCGCGCAGTGACTGTAAATGGGTCTCCAGCTCAGCAGCAATGAAGGAAGAGGCACCGGTATCTCGAAGCTCACGAAACATCTGAAGCTCATGCTCTAGGCAGTCGAGATCGTCAACTATGGCCTTCGCCAAATCTGGGTATCCTGCTTCCCTTATCAAGTTGATTCTGGAATTAAGGAGAGGTTTAAAATGGTGAAATGAAAGTCCATCGTGAAAGAGCTTGCCGATCATAGCATTCACAAAGGAGAAGAAGGAACGAACGTCTATGCAGATGACGACCTTGTCAGGATCGTCGTCAGATAACAATTCCTTCACTAAGACATGAAGACGAGAAGAACGCCCTACACAAAAAAGGGAGAAGTCCGTCAAAAGCCTTAATAAGAAAAAGGAATAACACTCTTCAATGAGTTAACTTATACCTTCTTCCCCTTGATCCGCTGGGGGTAGTGGAGGTGTAACGGCTGCAGATGCATCAACTGGTGTAGTTGGTCTCACAGCCGGCTCAACAGGGTCTTTCTCAACAAAAGCTCCTGCCAGATATAAAACAGAATTCGCAGAGGCGTTACATTATAGTTGCATTAGTCAAGATTGGCTAGTCCTATAATTAACTCAGAAAGAAGCACATACCTTCAAAGAAACCATCCTCGGGATTTTCAGCGAAGGCGCGCTCAGAAAACATATCCCCAGGTAACTGGTCATCGATCTGAGGAGAGCTATATATGTAGCGCATCATGGGAGTGTCCGCAAACAAGCTTCCCTCGTCAAAGTCATCGATGGAGAAATCTGACATAAAAAGATATAAGTGCCAAAGAAGAGTGAAGAGACTACAACTAATGGAAATAAGTTACCTCTCACGGGTGCATCAGCCTCTTCATTTCTAGGATTCGCCTCGTGCAAGTTATCTGAAGGAGCAAGAAGTAGAGGACAGTTAGAAAATACACAAATTCGTTGATGTATTATCTAAAGAAATACAGTGTCAGTGTTAGATGTACCTGGATTCACGGAATCGGGTCCTACATTGATCTCCTCTCCAATGTCAGCAACCCCGGTAGGCCTCTCTTCATGAGGTAGTGGGTCAAACTCATCGGGAGACACGGGAATGGGATCGGGGCTCATCTCATTCTCTCCACGCACTCCTATATAGAGATAGAAGAGCGTGAGTCAATGTTCCGAATAACCAAGAGAATGGTTCACAGGATGGATATTACCTCCGTCACTGGCAGGATCATCGTCAGCCAGGTCCATATCAGAAGCTCGGGAAGCTGCACGCGGCTTACGGGCTAATCTCTTCCGCCTAGCAATGGGGATCGAAGGTCTCGCCTGGCGAGGAGGACGAAACTCTTCATCCTGATCAACTGTGGTCCCTGAAACATCAAACCATAGTCAGTTGCAATATTTCTGCAAGATAGAAATAAAAGATGAATTGCAAACCTCGCTCGGAAAAGTCATCATAATCTTCGGGATCCCCGCCTGAAGCCTCATCTGTGGAATTGAATGTCCTCTGGCCCTCTTCATCAATCCGGCGAGTCTTGTTCCGCGTCCTTTGTGCCCGAGCGTTCTCCCGAATCTTAAGGGAATCAAGCTGAGAAGCCTTCTCAGCCTCTATCTCTGCAATCGGCTTCACGGGGACAGTCTTGTTAGCTGCTAGTAACCACTTGCAGCTCAAGAAAGTGAGGTTCAACTGCCGATCAATACTTGGGAGACTGAATTTAGCACCAGTACAGCCAGTCACGGTCCACAACCATGCACGGAGACCGTCTACCAAACCACTGTGGGTCCGAAACTGCTGACGAGGATTCCCGATGTAGAGCTGATCATAGCCAAACTGGCGAGCGAATCGGCAGGGTAGATATGGCTCTATGAAGCACTGATCCCTCACCCGAAAAGTCAGATAGCCAGGCCTAATGTTCACCAGCCAATTGAAGCAGCCAATGTCTAAATGAGTCCGATACTCTCTCGGCCTCTCATCATCTATCAAGCACTCACCGTACCGGTCGGAGAACTGCGGAAAACAAGTGGAGAATGCCCAACACTTGTGGACCTGCAGCTGCTGTCTGACATCAGAAAATCCTCGACCCTCCCACCTGCTATTCTCAAGTAACTGTAGCAGGGAAACGGAGTGATCTGTGGCGTTCGGCACCGACATCATATCCGAACGGTGGAGGACGAACCAGGCCATCAGATAAGCGTACGGAAGCTCCACCTTAAGAGTGGGAATCTGACCTGGTAAATCGGTCTCCTTCCGTGTGAAGGCACTAGAAAGCTGTCGAAGTCCTCGGTGAATGTCAGCTACCATCACCGGAAGAAGTGAGAGTTCTTTCTTGTAGGCAAGCTGAACCGCTGGATAGAGTACCTCCAAGGGCAAGGCATCGCCAGACTGGTATGGAATCACGCACTTCTTCAACCAGATAGCAAGAAAGCCGGCAAGAAGAGTCATCGGCCGGATCGGTGTGATCGCATGCCATAAGAAAGATCTGAACTTGGTCTTCGCAGGGAAGCCACCCTCAGGACTGCTAGTGGTATAAGAACGAACGTCAATCTTCTTCAACAGACTGTTCACCTCTGAAGGAGTAAGTGGGGCCAACTCACAAATATCCTCGCCAGAACGGTTCTCCAGGTTCTTGAACAGATAGTTCGCAAACTGCTTCAGACTCACGGAGGCCTTGGTCCTTTTTGCTAAAGGCTCAGACTGTGCTAAAGCAACGTGATAATGACAAGTGAGATCCCATAGAGTCTCATAGCGATCAGGCATGCGATCCTTCAACTGGTCCAATTCATGATTAGAGGGAAAGTACTCCTGGTATAGCATCTGTGCCATGGGCAAGCCAGAAATCCTGTGCATCTCGTGGAGAGCTAAGCCCAACTCCCCCTGCCGGGTCAGAAAAGTGTTCGAGTCTGGATTATATAGCTCGAACAAAGCACAGAAATGCCTCAAACTGACAGGCAAGCCATACATGGTGGCATGAACAGCTGCATACAAACCGCAAGCGTGCAACTCCTCGCTCCATCGGCTCAAGACATATGTCGTCATGCGACTCCACCAAGACTTGTCCAAAGAGTGGACCCAACCATAAATCCTGTGACGAGTCGCAGGCATCTCCCGTCCTAGGATAGCGAGGCGATTCCTAAAGGTCGAGGTAGTGGCGAGAAACTCGTTACGTGGTGGTGCATCTAGTCCCAGCACCCCGGGATGCAATCCGGTGATATGACTCCTGCTCGAGCCAGGAGCTGCCTGATGTGTGACGTAGCCACAATGGACGCTCTCATGATCCTCCGTCAAGCGCCACGACATCTCCCGTGTCACAGCCTGACGCCTGAGCTCAGTCAATGAGCGATGCCGAGGAATCTCCGGCAAGTATAGGAAGCCACTGCCGGTCTTGTGGAGCCACTACTCAGCGTCAATGAATACGGCTTCTGGGTCATCGACAGAATCACCAAACAGGAAGTCGCTCTTCCGAAGAGGCTGAGTAGAGCTGGCATCCTTCACAAAAGGCGCATCTGTGATCAGCTGACGAATAGCTCGATGACTACCTTCCCTCACCACCTGGGCAACCTCAGTCGATGTGCCCGAAGCAAACTGAGGAGTAGCTGGAATAGGAGAAGGATCATCGGAGGTCGAGTAATACTCGCCACGACGCCCACAGACTGCGTGGGACGAGAATGATCCAGAAGGGTACCCCACTGCAAAAAGACAGTTAAACACTGGTTAGCCTCGATTATAAAAGGAAATTGAACTCATCTTACAAATAGTTAAGGTAGAGTCATTGCCTTATAAAGGGTGAGACGATTTGGCCACATTGTGCAATTACAACACAGGGTATGTCGACAACATATCCCTGCCTTATAAAGCGCAATGTAGCGTCAAATCGCCCCCTTTAATTTTGAGATATGGTTTTGACCAAGCAAAACATATCTTTGAAGCGTCGATCCTCACCAACGAGAATCAAGGCTCTTCCCGATTGCCT
>BQKN01067121.1:126090-165019 GCA_022839385.1 Asparagus kiusianus | reverse complement strand
AGGCTCTTCCCGATTGCCTCGCCAAGGAGAACAACGTGGGGTAAAAAAGGACCAGTTTGTAAATTTACAAGAAAATAGGGACTAATTTGTAAATTTCCAAATACTGCCAAAAAAAGCTCACCAGCATAGGAGGGAGGCGCGCCATCAGCCGACATAGCAGGGGAACGACCTCTCGAAGCACGCGACATGTCAAGCTGCAAAATAAGTTAAAAGAGGTCAGATCTAGAAAAAAGATCACTTTTTTATCAGATCTACCCCCTTGAAAGATTAACTCGAGGCATCAAATCACACCCTCGACCCTCACATGCGATCCCACAAATGCATAAATTGAACTGAGCATGAAAAAGATCATAATTATGGAGGATTTACCTGAAGAAATGCTCGAGATCCAACAAAGATAAAGCCTTTTAGGAAACTTTCACCACGTGCTCGAGGGGCCTGAGAGGGATTTTAAAAATCAGTTCTTCGAGGGATTTCTCAGTCAAAGATCCAAAGGAAGACTAGATCTAAGACAACTATCGAGGTTCGAGGGAGAAAGAGTGCTCGAGGGAAAAGAAAAAATCAAAAAAAAACAAGGGGGGGGTTCGGCCGGCCCTAGGGAAAGAAAAGAAAAGAAAGAGAAAAGAAAAAGACCCCTCTTTTTATAGTGGACCAAGTTGAACCGGACCGGACCAAGTTGAACCGAACCGGACCAGTCCAAATCAGTTCAAAAGAGACTGAATCGAGCATCGAAACGACTTCAAATCAACTGAGGGCCTCATCCTTGGTTTATTCCTGTCTCTCCCTCACATTCGGAAGGAGCGGAAGAATTTTTTTGAGCCAAATTACTGCCTTTTTTGGCTCATTTTCAAGCCGGTTCAGCTCATTTTGAATACGGAAATACTCCAATAAGGTATACGAGTATAAACTATTCCCCATTTTTATTAAGAAGTTCCTGGAGAATATTTTTCTGAAAATATTCTTAAGGATAACTCAATAACACGACGCCGGACAACGCGTCGCAAATAAAGGCTCAACGCCAACAATCGAGGATTAGTTGTATGCCGAACCAACAAACACGAGCTAAAGATTAGAAAATCAGGAATCGACTTCAAGTTCAAATTCCGACAACGGTCAGACAATAAATGCAGCATCGGAGTCCTTACAAGCATTCGACAAAGCACCGAATAGCCTGAAGGAGTGAAGGAATACAGAACGAAAGTCGTTCCAGGTCCCGTTACACCGACAAAGGGTAGGGGCAATCATATCCAAAGTATTCCAGACTCTTCTATAAAAGAATGAGGCTGGAACACTGTAGGCTATCTAAAAATCAAAATGGATAGTTAATCCCCCATCAAACACCGATGATGGAAGTTACAATCTGACGACTTCCAGAAGGCCACAACTTGACGACCTTCACAACAACTAATGAAAGCCCCAATTCAACAGCTTTCACAATCAACATCGGGAGTTACAATCCGACGACTCTCATATTTTCAAGGAGCCAAGACGAAGGTTACAAGATGACGATCTTTGCGGCACCCTAGCAAAAGAGACTACAAATCAACGGTCTCTTCATACTAAAAATGCAGATATCTCTCAAACCGTAAGGAATTTGGCAAAACTGAGAACGCAAACCGAACCCTATAGGGTTGGTTTGGTCGGCTCCGTCTCGTCGAGATAGCCGATTTTCATATATAATTCGTCCAATTCCGACGTACGGTTTGAAAGTTATGACCTGTTCTTCGTAGCAAGTCATGTTCTGAAGTCCGTCTGCAAGACTGGGCTTCATCAGAACATTGGACTTAGCCTGAAGCTCGCCAAGCTCGCCTAAGGTTCGCCTCTGCATTACAGAATCAAAACGCACAGAGCTACGGCCCAACTCTGCATTTTCAACATCAAAACGCAGAGTTAATCTTTAAAACGGCCAACTGTGCGTTTACAGGCTCAACTGTGCGTGTTCAGCCGATAACTCTGCGTCTTAGAGTTCATCTGTGCGTTCAGCCACCAACTCTGCGTCTCAGAGTTCATATGTGCGTTCAGCCACCAACTCTGCGTCTCAGAGTTCATCTGTGCGTTCAGCCACCAACTCTGCGTCTCAGAGTTCATCTGTGCGTTCAGTCACCAACTCTGCGTCTCAGAGTTCATCACGCTGCGCGGCCCGTGCGTTCGACCACCAAAATAGGCTTAACTCTGCGTTTTCAGCCTAAAACGCAGAGTTCGGACCCTGAACGCTATTTGTCAGCGTTTGACTCGTTCAAAGCACGAACTGAACAGTTCTAGGAACTGTTTTCCCCCACGATCTGAGGGATTTCCGCCCCACTTAGGAGCGGATTAAGGGGGTGGTTACCACCCGTAACCCCCCTATAAATATCAGAAACTCAATTGAGTTAAAGGAGGAGGATTGGGATCTCATCAACGGATCGAATTTTCGCTCATCATCAAAGGGAAATTCGGTCAAGGGGCTGGCTTTTTGAACCTGAGGATTGGCAGCAAAGAAGAGCATTCGTTCTTCGACTGGAGCTTTGGAAATCAACAACCAGAGCTTCTTCATTCTTGGCTATTAACCGAATTTTCGGTTTAAATCAACTCTTTCATAGAGTCTCAAACTCGATCTGAGTTATCAACTCGTCCAGAGTTTTAAAACTTGCTTTGCAAGTTCTTCTAAACTCGGTCAGAGTTTCAAACTTGCCCTGCAAGTTCTTCTAAACTCGGTCAGAGTTTTAAGACTTGCCACGCAAGTTCTCCACAGCGTCAAATCGTGAGGAGAAGACCACGTTCCAGTGAATCAAGACGTTCGGATCGTCAACGGAGAGCAAACTCGACGCGATCAATCGAGGGAGGCACTCCATCGCTACCAAGAAGAACCCAGAATTAAACAAAGGGGAGAGTCAAATTCATTCTCCTCTCTTTTGTAACCGGAATCCAAATTGTAATTGATATTGAGAGAATACAAGTCAAATTTTCTTTCATTGTCTTTTTACTTGAAATTTTCCAACAACCAAACACTTTGGAGGGGGTATCTGTAGGCGTATAAAATTGCCTATAAGTCCCTTAGCTTAGCTCGGCACGATGATTCGACAAATCCACGGACGTTCGAGCAACGAAGCGAACTAACGAGGCTACGAAGCCAACGAACGGCATGCAAGCAACGGAATACGTTCGCGTGCGGAACCAAACCAACGGTTCGGAAAGTTAACGAGTCGTCCAACAACAAAATGGACTTGAACTCAAACACCGAAGCGGATCTACTACCAAATGAAGATTCGGGCAATCGAATCAAGACCCGAACAAATCAACGGACGTTCGAGATGACGAAGCACATAAGCGACGGAATACGTTCGCACGTGGAATCAAACCAACGTTTCGGGGAATCACCGAGTCATCTAAACAAGAGCGAACTCGGTGATATAACGATCGAATCAAGATCAATCCCGGACTCGAACACAGAAACGGATTAACTGCCATATTTGGAATCAAGTCAATGAGTCGATTCCAGAAACCGAATCAAATCCGAACGACGGAGAACCGGAAACACCCGAAAACGACGAAACGAACCAACACCCGGGAACTCGGCCGAAACCGAGCCGACCCGGGGTGGCTCGGTGGCCGAGCCACCCCTGGGTGGCTCGGCCAAGGCCGAGCCACCTAGGGGTGGCTAGGCTCAGAACTGTGCATATGCACAGTTCTGAGTGCCTATAAATAGGCCAGGTGTTTGTTCATTTGAGAGGACTTTTTTCTGAAACTTCTGAAGAGCCGAAACTCTGCCGGATTGCGACCTCAACTCGGATTGTGAAGGCTTGAAGACTTGGATTCCCAGATCTACGTCATTCTACTCCGGATCTAAGCTTGGTTCTTAGATCCCGAGATTTGAGCGAGCGTTTCCTTGGTGAAACGATCCCTCACGGCTATTATCTCCTTGGTGAGATAATACCCGTCATACCACGTAGATCTGTTCGGATCGAGATTGCGCGGTGGTCCACGGTAATCAACCCCGGCACAGGCAAACAACCCACAAAGCAAGAGACCGGATAACAGGATCTTGTGATTTGTTCGATAAAAGAGAGAAGTTGTAATTTTGAGTTCTTTGTTTTATTTTGATTTTCATTGTAAGCCGGATCTTATAAAAAGACCGGATCTCTTTGTAACGCATAAAGTTGTTAACTGAGTGCAATGGAATCGATAATGAAGAAAGATCCAACTTTTCACGCGAACAGTTACCTGAAAGGAGGAGGGACAACGAGCGTCAAAACGCTAGCGAGCAACATCACAACCAACCCCAAGGGAAACAGGGCTTGTTGTATATGAAAATACAGATAATACATAATAAATCTAAAATCATTGATCTTACTAAAGAGGATTTTAGTATTTAGAAATTTACAACACGAACATAGGTACGTCGAGCGAAATAATCCAAACAAGGAAACCCTCATGTATATACCTTGTATCTCAAATTGTAAATCCCTAAACACCAAACCCGAGGTCCTAGTACAGAAATAATAATAAAAGAAATACAACAAAATCTCCGAGCATAAAATACCGTGTCATATCATAGCCTACACGAGCATCATGTAATCATGGCATAATCTACATAAGTGTCATATCATAAACTCCTATGAGCAAGTCATATACAGGGTTAAGAAATATGTCCGATACAGGAACTAAGTACCGTGGTTTCCAAACACATGGAATAAGTGGTAAATGTCCAACACGAGGACTGAAATGGATTATAGTCCAACACGAGGACTTCTATAGATTATAGTCCAACACGAGGACTGTGTAACTGTGTAAAGTATATGCGGAAAGATACACCAAATCTAAACTCGCACACATCTCGATGTACATGTCTAAACTTGTGTCAAAATTCAACCCACATGTACATATAAATCATTAATATGGTGAACAAGTGTCAGGTCATCGAGGCGACCCTGAAGAACAACTCAAACAGATCAAAAATCTGTAAAACATCTCATCAGTCGACTGGTGTGTCGACTAATGACGTCAGTCGACTCATGTGTCGACCGAAAATGCACAGGCAACACAGTCTCAGCTCACCAGTCGACTGATCTGTCGACTGATCTGTCGACTGAGGAACTGAGAAAACACAAACAGCTCGTCAGTCGACTGATCAGTCGACTGACGCTAAAATTTCAACCCATCGGTCGACTGATCAGTCGACCGATAGCCTGCAGAAACTCTGCACAGGTTGTTATTCACCTCAAAACTGATCTAAACACATCCCCATCAATCCCAAGCATGGACCATACGTATATTAACATGTATGAACTAACTGAAACGTAACTTTCATGTACGAATACAAAAACAAAACTCTAAACATATGTATTTATGTTTTAAAAGCACTTTTCAAAACAAAACCCATGTTAAATCTCTTATAAAACATTTCAGATCTAGATTTCGTTTTACAAAACGTTGGTAAGTTGTTTATCAAACTGAAAATACACATCTTCATGTTATACGCAATAAAAATCCATTCTTTGTTCACAAAATACGTTTTAGGCTAAGAAATCTCAATAAAACCATTTGAAAACATTTAAAAAAGAATGGGACAAGGTTGGGCGAGATGTTACTCGCCTCTGAGGTGATGAAGAGCTCCTGGATCTGAGGGGGAGTGATTCCTTTCGCTGCAAACTGAAAATCCCGACGAAAATCCTCCGATTTCGCCCCAAAATCACCAAGAACTACCCTAGGGTTTGAGAGAGGAGAGGGGGGCTAGGGTTTCACTGATCTGAAGAGGAGAGGGGATGATTTCGGGTGAAGGATAATATATATGAATCGTTATACCCGACCCAAACCCGAACCAAATCAAAACAGACCCGAAACCTGGAAAAACTGAAAATCAGCGTATCAGTCGACTGATGTGTCGACCGACACCGTCAGTCGACTGATGTGTCGACTGAACTGGAAAATTCCAGTTTTGTGCATGTTTTGCTAATTTACAAAATCCAACGCACAAAACTCTACACCCATACTCTCATACCATCTCAAATAACTTGTTATCATGTACATCAATGACCTCAAGCTATTTATCATAAAAGAAATATTTATTTACTAATAATTCACATATATATTCATGTAAAAATTATGGGGTTCTACAGGAAAACACAAACACTAGACAAATAATATTAGAAGTAAATTGTTTGTATATCATCATTAAAACAAAAGGACCCAACAATCTCCCCTTTTTTGATGATGACAAACAATTTACAAAAAGATATATATGCATGAAAGGAAATGAAAATACAAATTATAATTATCATGCATATAAACAAAAACAAGATATATTCACAATATTTCTCCCCATTTGATAATATCAAAAAGGGGAAAACAAAAGAATGGAGAGAGTGAAAGCTCCCACTACAAATAAGCACGGTGAGTATAAAACAAATATAGGGATTGCTCCCCCTATCAAAATGCCTAATGGAATATATGCAATAAAGTACAAGGCAAACATGTGAGCAAGCATAAACATGTTAAATATCACTCACATTCAAAAAGGCAATGAGAACACAATTAGATATGTCATTATGAAATAGTGTCTCATGGCAAAAACCTATAAAGCATGTATAAAATAGATTTATGAAAACAAGAGAATAGAAAACATGAGAAACATGCTTATGATGAACTTTGTGAGAATATGCATGTACATGTGTGTGTGATGAAGAAGCCTTATGAGATGTACAAGAATCATTAGTCTTAGAAGATTTTTGTACATCATAGCAAAATTTAGTAATGTGGCCTTTACGACCGCAAATTGAGCATTTGTAAACATTGCTATATAAGTGTGCATAGTGTGTAGGTGATTTTGTAGCACTAGATTTAGCACACTTGTCCATAAGTTTCTTATGGTTATCAATGCATGTTTTCAAAGATGAATCTAAATATGATATGCGTTTATTCATAAGATTCAAATCTTCATTATTAGACACATATGCATTTTTATTATAGGTAGAACATATATAATCATTTATAAAAGAAACAGTACCATTTTTTATGTTCTTTACTTCTAACAAGGTATTATTTTTGTCATGAGTCAAGTTAGCAATATCCAATTTTAAATTATTATTTTCCAAAGTTAGCATATCATTGTTTCTTTTAAGAGCATCATTTTCTTGAGTAATGATATCAAATTTGGAAGCTAACTTCTCATGATTGGATTTTAAAGCTTCATGCTTGCTTTTTAACTATAAAAAGGTATGATGCAATTTGTTATAGGCATGCAATAATTTTTTAGATGCACAAGCAAGTTCATCACTAGAAAAATCATTAATGGATTCGAACTCGCAAACCTCACTAGGGCTATCGCCTAGTCGTCGTGTGCATGATGCTCTAATGGAACTTGAAGAGGAAGCCTCCAAAGCTTGTCGGATCGCCTCCAAGTCCCCTTAATGTGCTTTAATGAATTTTCACAATTTGTAAGCACTATCAAACGAATCAAGCTTGTTAGAAAAAGATGAATCAAAAGCATTACGTAAAAATTCTAACAATAGCTTATTTATTGTAAACATTTTCTTATCGTTATTGCTCCACTTGGATTTCTCCAAAGTAGGTATAATATAAGCACAATCTATAATATCCCATAAATCGAAATGTCTAGATCTAACAAATATATTAAATCTAGAAAATCATTGGTCATAAGGGAAATTATCTATTCTAGGAGCAACATTTGGATCATAGCCTAAACAAGATGCACAATGCATGTCCATAATATCTATATATGTGCAAGCAAGATAACAATAAATCTTAAAACTAGATTAGCACAAAAAGATAACTTGGATCTTTATCTCAAGTTGATTAAACCTTAAATAAAAGAGCACCAAGCTCTGATACCAAATGAAAGTGCTCTAATACCAATTGAAAGCACCCCTAATGTCACTAGGAAGGAACCCTAGAGGGGTGAATAGGGTTTATGCTAATCTAATCTGATTTATGCCAAATTATAACTTACTAACAAATATATCCTAGAATGAATGATATATTACAATATATATGCAAGGATATATAAGTAACACAAGAGTAAACAATCTAAACTAGATTGTAGGTAATATAAATAATAAGAAATATACAAAGGCGATATAAGATATGAACATAAAGATAAGTGCGTCAATGCAATCACAAACAAACGATATGTTCACGGAGTTCGGTCCCCACGACCTACGTCTCCGTTCCTTACCTCGAGGAGATCTCCACTATCACACCGGGTTTTTTATGCTTATCCGAAAAACGTCTACACCTCACATACCAGTTTTTAACGCTCACCGATCAACATTCACAATCACTCACAATGTAACTACACTAACTACCATTTCAAGTGTTGGTCTTTAGCCCGTGTCTCCCTCAAGCGTTAGGAATTATAACCTCTCTCTAGGCATTACCACCTACCCCACTCCTCTTGGGACGACCTCGTCTCTCACCACACACTCCTCTTGGTGTACTAGTGTATTACAAAGTGAACCTCACAATTATAGGCACTCAACAAATGATTATTCTCTAAATAATGTGAGAACTCAATTTAGCACGACTCAAAGTTACAGAATCTCACAACCCCAATTACACTATGTATGAAATACTATAAGCTCAAGTGGGTGTGTGTAACAATGAGATTTGATAAAACAAACTAAACTCAAATAAATCTAGCTTTAAGGAAATGAAAAACAAACAAATAAATAGCTAGATAAGAGTTTAGAAAAATTTCTCTATAGATCAAGAGAGAGAGAGGGTGAAGAGTTGGATGCTTAAACACAATTGATGATCTTCCTCAAGCTCTTGTGAAAATTGCTTCACAAACAAAACTATTAAACACTCTTCCAAACAAACACAAAACACCTTTAAACTTATTTTAAATAATTCTCTTAACTAAATAAAACTGAGGATATGTGGGGGTATTTATAGGAACCCCAATGCCAAGAGAAAACAAGGCAAAAAGACCAAAAACCCAAATCTGCAAAAGGCTAAAAAAACTTCCCGTTACAGCATCAGTCGACTGACGGCTTTCATCAATCGACTGATGAGCTGACCGTTAGAGGCGTTTTTCAGCTCATCAGTCGACTGACGGACCTTATCAGTCGATTGATGACCTCATCAGTCGATTGGTCAGTCGACCAAAATAAAATAGAAACTTTTGGCAACTACAAACACTTTCATCAGTCGACTGATCGGTCGACTCATTGCATCAGTCGACTGACCAGTCGACTGATAACAAGTATACAGCCTGTTTAAAGCAAAAATCTGATTTTTAAACTACTTTTAATAATAACAAAAAAATTTAGAAAAATGTAAATCTTTGGGAAATAATTGTAAACATGAAAATGAACATGTTACAAAAATTGCTTTTCAAAAAGCATCTCCCAAATAAGAAATCTCTTTATTTTACAAAATAATCCAAAACATAAAAACATGAAACACTTGTTTTTTGTCATTTTGACTAAACCATGTTTTGAAACTTCTTGTATGACTTTATAGACTTGGTAAAAAGTATAAACTATAGTTGTTAAGTCTATAAACCAAAAACATAATATTTTTCCAAATACAATAGAATATAAAACATGAAAGTGTATATGAATATAACTATTGTTTCATATCTATATAGCTAAACCAAAACATATATGTATATATATATAACTATATATATACAAAAACCAAAACGTGTATGTGTATATATAATTGAGCTTAAAGTACCAACACACAAAGTATAAACTCCTAAACTAAATTACCCAAGCTATGATCTTGATCTTCGATGTAGCTCAACTTGGTACACTATGCGGATGAAGCTTGAACTTGGATCTTCAACTAGAATTGCAAGGCTTCATTCCACTATTCCGCCAACCTCCATTGGATATGATCATTGAAGCGCTATTTTATCCAACCTCCAACATATTGTTTGTCTACAATAAATAGTAAAACACAAACACTAGACAAATAATATTAGAAGTAAATTGTTTGTATATTATCATTAAAACAAAAGGACCCAACAATCTCCTATTTTTTGATGATGACAAACAATTTACAAAAAGATATGTATGCATAAAGGAAATGAAAATACAAATTATAATTATCATGCATATAAACAAAAACAAGATTCATAATATTTCTCCCCCTTTGACAACATCAAAAAGGGGAAAACAAAAGAATGGAGAGAGCGAAAGCTCCCCCTACAAATAAGCACGGTGAGTATAAAACAAATATAGGGATTGCTTCCCCTTTCAAAATGCCTTATGAAATATATACAATAAAGTACAAGGCAAACATGTGAGCAAGCATAAACATGCTAAATATCACTCACATTCAAAAAGGCAATGAGAAAATAATTAGATATGTCATTATGAAATAGTATCTCCTGGCAAAAACCTATAAACCAGTATAAAATAGATTTATAAAAACAAGAGAATAGAAAGCATGAGAATCATGAAAAAAGTTTTCGAATGAAAACAAATCATTCAAATGAAATCATAAATCAAGATTTAAATCATAAAACAATAGTTTTCCAAAACTAAGAAAAATAAAAACATTAAAATATTGGTTTAAAAAATCAAATTTGTTTTGGTACCCAAGTATTCTTTGTACCAAAAGATTTAGGAACATGACCCCTATCATTTAAGCTCAAAACCCTAGGGTTATGAACCCATTTGGGCGCATTTTGTGTACGAACACGGTCAAAGCAAAAATTATGCAAATGACCTTTCCGATTGCAATAAGTGCAATAAAAGAGGCCCATTTAATTTTGTTGACAATAAACTTGTGCACGGGATTCATTTGCAAAAATAGATGATCTTATCAATTTATTTTACAAATGAGAAACATTTTGAAACAAGGTTGGTCCACTTGAAATATTTTGCGATTTAGAAACTTTTTGTAAATCAAAACAAAACTTAGCTAAGTGACCAACTCTATCATAAAAATCACAATGATACACATTAGCATACTTATGATGAACTTCGTGAGAATGTGCATGTACATGTGTGTGTGGTAAAGAAGCCTTATGAGATGCACAAGAAGCATTAGTCTTAGAAGATTTTTGTGCATCATAGCAAAATTTAGCAATGTGGCCTTTACGACCGCAAATTGAGCATTTGTAAATTTTGCTATATAAGTGTGCATAGTGTGTTGGTGATTTTGTAGAACTAGATTTAGCACACTTGTCCATAAGTTTCTTATGGTTATCAATGCATGTTTTCAAAGATGAATCTAAATATGGCATGCGTTTATTCATAAGATTCAAATCTTCATTATTAGGCACATATGCATTTTTATTAGAGGTAGAACATATATAGTCATTTATAAAAGAAGAAGTATCATTTTTTATATTCTTTACTTCTAACATGGCATTATTTTTGTCATGAGTCAAGTTAATAATATCTAATTTTAAATTATTATTTTCTAAATTTAGCATATCATTGTTTCTTTTAAGAGCATCATTTTCTTGAGTAATGATATCAAATTTGGAAGTTAACTTCTCATGATCGGATTTTAAAGCTTCATGCTTGCTTTTTAACTCTAAAAAGGTATGATGCAATTTGTTATAGTCATGCCATAATTTTTTAGATGCACAAGCAAGTTCATCACTAGAAAAATTATTAATGGATTCGAACTCGCAAACCTCACTAGGGCTATCACCTAGTGGTCGTGTGCATGATGCTCCAATAGAACTTGAAGAGGAAGCCTCCAAAGCTTGTCGGATCGCCTCCAAGTCCCCTTGATGTGCTTTAATGAATTTTCACAATATGTAAGCACTATCAAATGAATCAAGCTTGTTAGAAAAAGATGTATCAAAAGCGTTACGCAAAAATTCTAACAATAGCTTATTCATTGTAAACATTTTCTTATCATTTTTGCTCCACTTGGATTTCTCCAAAGTGGGTATAATATAAGCGCAATCTAAAATATCTCATAAATCAAAATGTCTAGATCTAACAAATATATTAAATCTAGAACACTATTGGTCATAAGGGAAATTATCTATTCTAGGAGCAACATTTGGATCATAGCCTAAATAAGGTGCAAAATGCATGTCCATAATATCTATATATGTGCAAGCAAGATAATAATAAATCTCAAAACTAGATTAGCACAAAAAGATAACTTGGATCTTTAACTCAAGACGATTAAACCTTAAATCGAAGAGCACCAAGCTCTGATACCAAATGAAAGTGCTCTAATACCAATTGAAAGCACCCCTAATGTCACTAGGATGGAACCCTAGAGGGGGGTGAATAGGGTTTATGCTAATCTAATCCGATTTATGCTAAATTAAAACTTACTAACAAATATATCCTAGCATGAATGATATATTACAATATATGTGCAATGATATACAAATAACACAAGGGTAAACAATCTAAACTAGATAGTGGGTAATATAAACAACAAGAAATATACAAAGGCGATAAAAGATATGAACATAAAGAATAAGTACGCCAATGCAATTACAAACAAACGATATGTTCACGGAGTTTGGTCCCTGTGACCTACGTCTCCGCTCCTCACCTCGAGGAGATCTCCACTATCACACCGGGTTTTCTATGCTTACCCGAAAAATGTTTACACCTCACAATGTTGGTTTTCAACGCTTATCGATCAACATTCATAATCACTCACAATGTAACTACACTAACTACCACCTCAAGTGTTGGTCTCTAGTCCGTGTCTCCCTCAAGTGTTAGGAATTACAACCTCTCTCGAGGCATTACCACCTACCCCACTCCCCTTGGGACGACCATGTCTCTCATCACACACTCCTCTTGGTGTACTAGTGTATTACAAAGTGAACCTCACAATTATACGCACTCAACAAATGATTGTTCTCTAAACAATGTGAGAACTCAATTTAGCACGACTCAAAGTTACAATCTCTAACAACCCTAATTACACTATGTATAAAATACTATAAGCTCAAGTGGGTGTGTGTAACAATAAGATTTGATAAAACAAACTAAACTCAAATAAATCTAGCTTTAGGGAAATAAAAAACAAACAAATAAATAGCTAGATAAGAGTTTAGAAAAACTTCTCTATAGATCAAGAGAGAGAGGGAGAAGAGTTGGATGCTCAAACACAATTGATGATCTTCCTCAAGCTCTTGTGAAAATTGCTTCACAAACAAAACTCTTAAACACTCTTTTAAACAAACATAAAACACCTTTAAACTTATTTTAAACAATTCCTCTTAACTAAATAAAACTGAGGATATGTGGGGGTATGTATAGGAACCCCAAAGCCAAGAGAAAACAAGGCAAAAAGACCAAAAACCCAAATCTGCAAAAGGCTGAAAAAACTTAACGTTACAGCATCAAATGACTGACGTTTTCATCAGTCAACTGATGAGCTGACCGTTAGAGGCGTTTTTCAGCTCATTAGTCGACTGACGGACCTTATCAGTCGACTGATAACCTCATTAGTCGACTGATCAGTCGACAAAAATAAAATAGAAACTTTTGGCAACTACAGACACTTTTATCAGTCGACTGATTGCATCAGTCGACTGACCAGTCGACTGATAACAAGTATACAGCCTGTTTAAAGCAGAAATCTAATTTTTAAACTACTTTTAATAATAACAAACAAATTTAGAAAAATGTAAATCTTTGGGAAATAATTGTAAACATGAAAATGAACATGTTACAAAAATTGTTTTTCAAAAAGCATCTCTCAAATAAGAAATCTCTTTATTTTACAAAATAATTCAAAACATTAAAACATGAAACACTTGTTTTTTTGTTTTTTTGACTAAACCATGTTTTAAAACTTCTTGTATGACTTTATAGACTTGATAAAAAGTATAAACTGTAGTTGTTAAGTCTATAAACCAAAAACATAATATTTTTCCAAATACAATAGAATATAAAACATGAAAGTGTATATGAATATAACTATTGTTTCATATCTATATAGCTAAACCAAAACATATATGTATATATATATAACTATATATATACAAAAACCAAAACGTGTATGTGTATATATAATTGAGCTTAAAGTACCAACACACAAAGTATAAACTCCTAAACTAAATTACCCAAGCTATGATCTTGATCTTCGATGTATCTCAACTTTGTACACTGTGCGGATGAAGCTTGAACTTGGATCTTCAACTTGAATTACAATGCTTCATTCCACTATTCTGTCAACCTCCATTGGATATGATCGTTGAAGCGCTATTCCATCCAACCTCTAACATATTGTTTGTCTACAATAAATAGGAAAACACAAACACTAGGCAAACAATATTAGAAGTAAATTGTTTGCAAATCATCATTAAAACAAAAGGACCCAACACTCTCTCCTCTCGGCCACCTCTGTCCCCCGTCCCCCCCCCCCCCCCTGCTCCCTGCTCCCGCTGCCATCTCCCTCCTCCCAATCCGTCCTCCCGACCACCACCTCCTAATCCTTCCTCCTGATCACCACCACCATCACCAACACCACACACGCCACCTGCGCCGAAAGCAGCCTGTACCAAAGCCACCACGCTAATTTCTAGCGTTTCTGAGTTCGTTCCCTTTTCACTTCAGAACCAAACATTCGAATTTTGAGATTTCTTTTGATATTTACTTGCGTTGCAGATGTCAAATCCATCCAAAGTTCTTCACATCCGAAACGTGGGTCATGAAATATCTGAGGTATTTTATTTCTTCTTTTTTATAATTTATTTTGACTACAAATCATGTCTAAATCCTAACTTGTTGTGGTAATATATCATTATGGGTACCAACAACCACAAGATCCAAACATGTATGCTTATGCAGCATATCAAGGATATGGGAACTATCAGCAGCAACAGGTAAAACAATCTTGCCTGTGATTCTCTCTGTTTGTTTTCTTTTCCCTTCATTTTTTCTTTTTTCTTTTCATTTTTGCTGCTGCTCTGCAATTAAATATGTTTGGTAATCAATGTGTTTTTTTGTTGTGTTTTTGTAAAAAACACCATGACATGGTGTTTCTTTTTCAAATGTGTTTTGAAAACACCATTTTGGTCAAACTAGTTTGACCATTTATATAGCGGCAGTGGGCGGGCGGTGGGCGGGTGGCGGGTGGCCGGTGGCCGGTGGCCGGTCGACGGGCTGCGGGCGAACAACGACTGTCGGCTACCGGCGGGTAGCAGCGAATGGCCGACGGCCGGCCGACGGGCGGGCGGCGGCGGGCCGACGGGCGGCCGACGGATGGCAGGTGGCCGACGAAAGCGACGGCGGGCCGGCGCGTGGTGGCAGCGGGTGGCCGGTGGTCGGCCGACGAGCGGACGTCGGCGGGCCGGCGGGTGGCCGCCGGGTGGCGGCCGGCGGCCGACGAGCGGCGGGGTGGAGGTGGTGGCGGCGGCGGGTGGAGGGAGGCCGGCGGCCAGCCGACAGGCGGGCGGCGACGGGTCGGCGGGTGGTCGACCGGTAGCGAGTGGCCGGCGGGCGGCGGCGGCGGCCAGCCGACGGGCGGTGGCAGAGGTGGCAGCGGCGGGTGGCCGGTGGTCGACGGGCGGTGGCGACAAGACGGCGGGAGGTGGCGGCGGCGGGCCGACGGGTGGCCGGCGGGTGGCGACCGACAAGCTGGTGCGGTGGCGGTGGTGTAGGCGGGTGAAGGGTGGATGGCGGCCGGCTGACGGGCGGGCGGCGGCGGCGAGCTGGGGAACGGCGGCGGTAGCTATGGTGGCAACGGCAGCCGACCAACGGGGTGGCGGTAGGCCCAAGGGCGGCGAGCGGTGGCGGAGGCCGGCTAGCGGCGGCGGTGTGGCGGCGGGCCGGCAGCGGCGGACGAGCGGGCTGCGACGGCTTAAATGAAAAAACGGAATTTTAAAACACATTTTTGGTGTTTTGAGAAAAATATTTAATTTTTAGATTTTGTAAAAGGATAAGTCAAAAAAATGGCCCGGTTGCCAAACACGTTTCTTTGTTTTTGTTGGAAAAAAAACAGAAACGAAAAAAACGTCACGGTTACCAAACGCTCAGCAGAGTTGTTGTCATTTTCTTTGTGAAAGCTATAAGGTTATTTAGATGATATGCTAGTCTTTAAGTTTAAGTTCATGGTTATCCTGGTATGACTGCCTTGAGTAACTTGTATGTGTACTTGTTGTATTAAAATAAATGCATATGCAAGCGTGCAGTTGGTCATGCAATATATTTTTTTTCCTTCTGTATTCTGTTGCATACTAATTGTGATTCACAACTTTAAGGATTTGAAGATGCTTTTTTCCCCTTTATTCTTTTATATTTTATTTTCCTTTTCACATGTTCCACAGTCTGGGATATGGCTTCACGACTATTTTTATACTCTCATCCATACTATTTCATTTTGCGTTTCTTATTTTCTATTTGCTTGTGACTAGGAACATGATACTACTACAGTTGCATTATTGCTTGGGATGGCGGCATCTCAAAGGTAATGATCAACTGTCTATGAAGCCTTTTTCTTGTCACTGTGTTACTTCCTCATACAAATGCAATCATAAAGTTATGAGTGACAACCTTAGTTTGATATATAATTGAAAAAGGGTCCTATAGCTTTATCTGGCATTCTATTGGATTTGGGTCAAACTTGTATGATTGGTTAATGGGCCAGACTTGGACTTTTCTTTAATTGTTGATTTTCTCAAGATGGCCTATAATATTCTTCAAGTGTTGATTTTCTTCAAGTGTCGGAGCTTATTTACTTGTATGTACCTAGCCGAAAATGGGTTTTGCAAACTTGCACGCTTAATTAACTTCTTGCATTACATAATACTGAGAGTAGGAATGGCAGACAAAGGAATATATACAGCCTCCTCCGGTGTAAGTTATTCCTCTGCAACTTCATTTCTTTCTTGTTTGTTTCTCTCATTTTTTTTCCTCCATGTTTGAATATTATTTGTTGTGCTGGATAAAACTGGGTAGTAAAGTGTGTTGTGCTCTGATACTACTTGTTGGGGACGGACGGTGGCACCAAGGAACCAAAACAAACGCCGATCAAAGAAGGCCAAACTCAACCAAATATCAATGCACAAACGCAAACACCAATTTTAACGTGGTTCGGCAATTGCCTACGTCCACGGGGCAGGAAGGGGGTGGGTTTTCACTAATAGAGAAAGAGAGTACAAATTGAGATTACAAATCGATCAAACGAACCAACTAACCTCACCAACAAATCTCTCAATCTCTCAACCAATAACCCTAACCAATTGCTCAGAAAGATCTCTTTTTTCTGTGCTCCAAAATCCCCCAAAACACTCCCACAAAACCCTCAAATCGTATTGGTATTTATACCAAAACAGAAACCCAAACAGACTGCAAATAGGAACCTGAACTTTCTAAAAAACCCGTCGTAAGTCGACTTATCAGTCTGCATAAGTCGACTTGGCAGAGCGAAAAACGATAACTGGAGAAGAGTTCATAAGTCGACTTATCAGACCTGATAAGTCGACTTGCCAGAGCCCAAAATTAACAATCCAGAGCAGATCGTAAGTCGACTTACGACACAAACATAAGTCGACTTACCATAAGTCGACTTATGCCTGTGCATGAGTCGACTTATGACCGAAAATCTGTTTTTTCCAAGTTCTTCTCCACAATTATCCACCTCGGCGAAGTTTTCCCAAAACTGAGCCGACACCAACCAAACAAATGTCTCACGCGTTGAGACCCAAATGGGAGTGCGAACACTCAACCCAAATGTCGATGTCGCTCACCAAATCGGCTGCATCAAAATAACTGCCTACGTATCCTTTGCCCAAGGAATCAAGCATTCACGTAGTTCACCAAACGGCCTCCAAAGGACCTCAATCCGATAGAAGAGTACGCAACCCTTCTCCATCATCACCAAATCTGCGACTGATAGCACCTCCAATGGACCCGAACTGACTCAATCCAAACACCTCCACCTGAGGTAAACCAATGGCCATATCCAAAATATATCTACCAGCTGCACTCGAATCTACCAACTCGTCATCCGCATCCAAATCCAAATGACTCACACGCTGTGTCACCTCAGCTGGAATCTCCAATAATGCAGAATGACCTAGAGTACATGGAGTAATCTCCACCCAAGATGGAGTAGCATCACTCTCCACCTGCTGCGACATCCGAACGATCTGATCAACACTCTCCACCTGCTGAGAGTCCAATGTGACATACCTGCTCAGAACAAAATCAGAAGCTCCCAAATGATAATCAACTAAGCCTCCGAACCCTAAACACGCAATCAGATCCAATCTCACATCCACGATGTGACCAAGTGCTGGGTATCCAAACATCCGACGCAACCCAAAATCTGAAGCAGCTCCACCAGATCCAAAATTTCCAAACGCAGCAGTCGGTGACCTATGACTAAGATGACCTAAATATGTCGAAGCTCCAGAACCAATGCTCGACAACCAACGCCGATCCTCCTCCAGAAAGGAACGACCCATCGAAACTGTCATCTCATCTCGTCGCCCCAAAGTCTCCACACCAATGAAGTGTCTCCTATTGCCGTGAGCTCAGCACAAATGCAAGAAAGGACCCCTACCAAAGCTGGAACAACGAGTTACCTTTCTGCCAATACACTTCTTCCAATTGTTGTTGACTTCTAGGACTTTACACCAACGGGAACTGGTCGCGACCTAATAATGCCTAGAACAATCATCAACTGTGGAAACCAAGATACGATTACCTCCCAATGATGCCTCCTTGGAAGGCCCCCAAATGCCTGACTGAACACCTCCTAAAAGACCCCTCGCTCGATGGATAGGAGTGCCAAACTCCACCACGGTCTTGCTCATCCCAATGTGCTCACAGGACTTCAATCTGCAGGTCATAGCACTCCTCAACAACCAATGCACGGCATTACCAATCATATACCCCAGCACCAAACAATGCCACAGTCTAGCCGAATCTGATGAAGTCGTCATCTCCTTATCAATCACCGTGCTTCCGTGCAAATAATACAAATTTTTCTTTCTGACGCCCTTCATCACAATCATGGACCCAAATGTAACCTTCAAGCGTGCATCCGCCAAGGTCACCCTATAGCCTGCTGCCTCCAAAGCTCCAAGTGAAATAATGTTCTTCTTCAACTGAGGAACGAACCTCACTCCAACCAACTCTCGAATCACCCCGTCACTCATCCTGATCGGAACAGTACCGATACCACCAATAGATCATTTGTGATCATTCCCCATGAGCACGAAATCCCCTCTTTCCAACTCCTGAAAGCTGGAGAACCAATCCCTCCTAGGACAAATGTGGTATGTAGCCCCCGAATCTAACATCCACTCTGTAGAGTAGGCAACACAAACTGACGGCAGTGCAGATAATGACTAGCCCGAAGAATCCGAATCTGAATCGTTGCCACTAGCATTGACAACATTCGCCTCTGAAGCTTGAATAGCTTTTCCCTTATTCTTCCCGGCTCGATCAACTAACTTTGGGCATTCGGCTATGTCCATCCTCTTTGCAAAAGGCACACTGATTCTTACGAACTCCAAGATGTGCCCCTCTAGACTACGACCTTCCGCTATGGTTTGGACCCTTTGCTCTTGCGACCAATGCCCCCGCTACCGGCTCAATCGAAGTCTCCTTATCCTTCTTTCGAAGCTGATAATTCACAAGTGTAGTGGTGACCTCACTATACGAAAGAGATGTATTCCCATTAATAAGAGTAAGAACGAATGTCTCATATTCCTCGTCGGGCAAGGAACTCAACAACAACAACGCCTTGTCTTCATCTTCAATCACCACATCTACATTCGCCAAATCCGCAAGAAGCTTCGTGTAGTGGTTCATGTGATCACCAATAGAGGTTCCTTTCTTCAACTGGAAGCGGTAAAGCCTCCTCTTCAAATGCAAGTGATTCTCCACACTCTTGGTCAAATACTTGCTCTCAAGGATCTCCCAAATCTTCTTTGAAGAAGTCTTATTGATCACATCATACTTTAGATCTTGAGTGAGACAAGACCTAATCACACCACACGTCGTTCGATTCATCTTTTTCCAAACCTTCTCATCAATATTGTCCGGTTTTCTGTCCAACTCCAACGTATCTTCTAAATTTTACACGTTGAGCGCATCCATGACTTCGCATCGCCAAAGTCCAAAATTGTTTGTGCCATTGAACTTTTCCACGTCAATCTTCATCGAGTGGATATTCAAGCTTTGGACGGTCTTCACGCTGGAAGTACTGCCCACAACTCCTTCTTTCTCGGCCATAATCCTCAAAGCACCACCAAACCAATGCGAAAACAAACAAGAAATAGACCCAAACTGAAAAAGACGAGATTTTTACCAAAAAAGATCCCACCTTTATCACCAAACGAAGCCCTAGATGAACTTCCAAAGCGATCTACTCCTCCAAATAGCCCAAGCGTAGCCCGAGCTCTGATACCACTTGTTGTGCTCTGATACCACTTGTTGGGGACGGACGGCGGCACCGAGGAACCAAAACAAACACCGATCAAAGAAGGTCAAACTCAACCAAATATCAATGCACAAACACAAACACCAATTTTAACGTGGTTCGGCAATTGCCTACGTCCACGGGGCAAGAAGGCGGTGGGTTTTCACTAATAGAGAAAGAGAGTACAAATTGAGATTACAAATCGCTCAAACGAACCAACTAACCTCACCAACAAATCTCTCAATCTCTCAACCAATAACCCTAACCAATTGCTCAGAAAGATCTCTCTTTTCTGTGCTCCAAAATCCCCCAAAACACTCCCACAAAACCCTCAAATCGTATTGGTATTTATACCAAAACAGAAACCCAAACAGACTGCAAATAGGAACCTGAACTTTCCAAAAAACCCGCCGTAAGTCGACTTATCAGTCTGCATAAGTCGACTTGGCAGAGCGAAAAACGACAACTGGAGAAGAGTTCATAAGTCGACTTATCAGACCTGATAAGTCGACTTGCCAGAGCCCAAAATCAACAATCTAGAGCAGATCGTAAGTCGACTTACGACACAAACATAAGTCGACTTACCATAAGTCGACTTATGCCTGTGCATGAGTCGACTTATGACCGAAAATCTGCTTTTTCCAAGTTCTTCTCCACAAAGTAGCAGTTGTATATGATTCAAACATAGCTGTATGCATCTGTGGTATTTTGGTTAAGAGACCAATATATGTTTACTCCGTCTATATAGTTTTCACACCATTTTATTTTTTTCATCTCTTTTAGTCCAATACTAAAAATAATAGTTGATATAATGCATCTTCTTTATTATATCGTTGCATGAAGGAACCTATATGCATTAGTTATGTTGTATAGACTATACAATACATCTATACATGCAGACATATGGGTAATATTATGTTTATGTGTATGAAACAATGTTGTTTATGTGGCCAATGGAGTCCATTGCCATTGCACACTCCCTGTACCAGTAAAAAGCGTTTTTCCTTGCATTTGGTATACTTTTTCATTTTTTGAGCTTTGAACAATACCCTTGACATAATGCCCCATATGTCCTATTGGCGACATTAGTGGAATTTCCCATCAGTTATATTATTATATCCATGCGTGTCGAAATGTACAAGAAAACATGTGTGAGAACAGTTTAATAACATGCACAAATACTAATTGAATTTCATATTATACCAAATGGAAACCCACACCTAGGTGAAATGTGTTATTTCATTTGGTTATTTCTCATCTTTTTGAGGTCGGGTTTAGGCAAAATTCTTGATATGAGGTCTCATCTGTGTTATTTGGTCAGAATAAGATGCTTATGCATGTTAGTTGAGTATGATTATATTAACATATGTTGACTTTAGAGGCCACATGGTAGAATTTTTGTCTATATTATATGAATACCCACCTGTTCTAGTTAACACCTTATAAGTCTAGCAGTAGAGTCACATGTACTCCATGTACTCCTTTGTGTATCCATGTTAATGCCGAATTCATTTTGTGGGTGTTTTTACCCATTATAAGTATCAACTTTGATGTCGAATTTTGTTTGTGAGCGTCATTAATGTCCATTTTGACTATCAACGTTAATGCTACATTTTGTTTGTTTACGTTAATGTCCGTATTGAGTATTAATTTTAATGCCCATTCATCAATTGAAAGTGAATCTTAGTACATAGTAAACCAGTGCTAATTGCATTCTTTTATGCTCCATATCACAAGTATAAAGCATTTACAAGATAACTTAGAACCAACTATAATTGCATTCATGTTACATATTGTTAAGACCCAAATCAATCCATGCTTCTTCAATCAAGTTCTACGACTCATAAATCATTTCTCCCTCAAAATACTCAATGGACTTGACAATGACCTTCATGGCCTATTGCATGCCTCAGTAGTGAATTAAATCAATGACATTGGCTTATTATAATACCTTTCATTACATTTTGGATATGGCGTTTGACATTTGTGAATTGTGAGAAGCTTTTGTTCTCTCATGTTTATGCTTGTTTATGTTTTATATTTCATAGGTTTATTCTATTGGATTTTTTGTTTTTTATTGGATTTTTTATCCTGTATTGATACAGGAGGAGGACATACATTTGGAGAATGTATACTACTCTGAGATGAAGAATATCGATTTCTTTGATTTTGATTGGGAATAATACTTCTTTGTCTCTACTTCTCTTCACACCTGTAAATTTACCTTTCTCATGGCGTTTACGAACTCTTCCATTGTATAAATCCTTGACATGTGAAAATTAGTTATTGTCTATGTAAATAATTTATGTTACGCTCTAGTATTTTGGTGAATGTATTATTTGAATATAATTGTATTTGATATTGAAATATAATTAGATTGGGTTGGATATGAATATGATTTGGTGTTGGATATTATATAGTGTGGAACATAGATTCTGTAAAAAAAACTATTATAGCAGAGCAACTTAGACAGAATTCCGTCTAGGTCGCTACTGTAGCAACAGTAGCAACCTAGATGAAATTCTATCTAGGATGCCAGCCTAGACGAAATTCCGTCTAGGTTTCCACCTTAGACGGATTTCTTACTTTCGTCTAGGTTGATGTCCATCTAGGTTGGTCAACCTAGACGGAATTTCGTCTAGTTTGCCCCAACCTAGACGGAATCAGACTAGACGGATCAAACTAGACGGAATTTCTACTAGTGATTACTATATGATGTAGTATGAAAATTGTGTACCTTCATGTATTAGGTAATGTGCTTATTTATAATAGATCCAGAAGGATAATTGCATAATATCAAATGAATCCAAGCAATTGACTTATTCAGCCAATACTTTACATGTGTCAGCAATGGGTGGTCAAAGTCACCTTTGTGATTAATGTGACGACGATAGGGAGTTAATGTCCTGACATGGTTCAATGAGTCATTAAGACTTTTTGCGATGGTATAATGGTGACTCCGACCGTATATTTAATGCGATGGTGGCTGGCTGTTATCGATGGGCTCAAGAAAGATCGCCTTTTTTCTTGGCTTTTCGAGGGAGGTCGAGAAAAGATGTCTTTCGACTCGGTCGTTGTAAATGAGGGCGCTTCTCGACTCGGTCAACTGAGTGATAAGGCAGTAAGTTTGTTTTAGTAGCAGGGTTCGAGTGAGGATGCCTTTCGACTCGACCCTCTTGGGAGGGTCTGAGTGAAGGCGTCCTTTGACTCAGGTTTCATGAGGTCGGATCGGGTTGATGTACAATTAAATTGAAACATGTGTCATCCCTTGAAATGAAATAACACTTAGTCATTTATATGATATAATAATGACGCTTATAGTGCTGTCTTCTATTACAATAGGAACGAAAAGTGTTGACAACATCTCTCAACAAATGTGCAACCAACAAAGAGTACATCTATCTGAAAAGTCGCAACTTTGATGGATGAAATAAAACTAGACAATACAATACTTCATGGTCACTATTGCACTAGATGAACTTTAAAACATGTAGCAAACAAAACTCTTCAATCTTCTGGATGAAACTTTTGGTAGTGTATTAGGAAAGATTCAATAGTGTATTAAACTCTTTTCGGCGGTCGGTATTCACATATGGATCTTGTAAGTTAGATGACATGTTTGGGGTGGGACGATGATCTTTTCTCCTGTTCTTCATCATCTATTGACATATTCTCTGTATCGGCTACTCTTACCCACAGACCCTCTAATTGGAGCTTTGTAGCCACAACTATCTATGCTCCATGTGACTCGTCTGAGAGGGAAGTCTGCTGGTGGGAATTAGATAGAATTAGAGGATCCCATTCTCTCCCATGGGTGGTTTTCGGTGATTTCAACATGACTCTTAGCACAGATGAAAGAAGTGGTCGTTCTAGTTCTATTAGAGACATCAAAGTTTTTCAAAAGCTTGTCGAATCTATCAACCTCTTTGATCTTCCCCTAAGTGGGAGGAAATTCACTTGGTCTAATCATAGACCCTCCCCATCGCTTGCAAGATTGGATAGATTCTTAGTTTCCATAGATTTTGAATCCAAATTTCCTCTCATAGTTCAGTTCGCCTTTCCATCTGGGTGCTCTGACCATTGCCCTATCATGATAGACACTAATTCCTCCTCTTTTCACTCCCCTCCTTTTAGATTTGAAAAAATGTGGCTATCTCTCCCATCATTCCCAAACTTTATAGTATCCAGTTGGAAATCTTTCACCCTGAAAAATGACAACCAAGTCCCTCTTCTTCTCAAACTCAAACTCATCAAAAAAAGAATTAAATGGTGGAAAAAATCATGTTTTGGTTCTTTGTCCCTGTCCATCTCCAATCTGTCATCACAAATTCACGCCCTTAACATTTGTGAGGAGTCTAGAAATCTTTCCCCTCAAGAGATTCAGCTTAGATCAGACATGAAAGACCAAATTCTTTCCCTGGCCAAAGCAGAAGAAATAAAATGGAAACAAAGGTCTCGTATTCAATGGTTGAAAGAAGGAGACAACAACTCCGCTTTTTTCCATAAGGTTGCGTCATATCACCGAAGAAAAAAATTTATTCCTCACCTTCTTATCAATGATTCCATCATCTCATCAGACAGTGCCATCAAAGATTCTTTTTTCTCCTTTTTCTCCAATCTCTTTGGCCAAGCTCCAGCTTCCAGACTCTCTCCCAACTGGAGTACACTATACCCAAACGATAACTTTGATTTATCTTCTCTTGACCTTCCCTTCTCTCCCCAAGAGATCTCAGAGGCTGTTTTTGACCTCAATCCTGACAAATCCCCAGGGCCCGATGGGCTCCCCATCCTTTTCTTCCAAAGATTCTGGCCAGTTGTTCAAGCAGATGTGATAGAATTCATTCAAGGGATATTTTCTCATCCCCAAAGTTTAAATAACATTAATTACTCTCACATTTGTCTTATACCCAAAAAAGAGGGAGCTTCTTCTCCTATAGACTTTCGTCCTATTAGTCTTATCAACAGTTCTTGTAAGATCTTTTCCAAAATTTTGGCTAATAGACTTAAAAAAGTTCTTCACAATCTCATTGATAATTCTCAGTCTGCCTTTCAAGCAGGGAAATCATCTCTGGACTCTTTTCTCCTAGGTCATGAAATGGTTAACTTCTGTTCTTCGGGGAAAAAAGAAGTATGTGCCTTTAAGGTAGACTTCTATAAGGCCTTTGACTGCGTGAATTGGTCTTTCCTTTTGTCCCTTCTCAAAGCTAGAGGCTTTGGCCCCAAATGGTGCCTCTGGATCCAATACATTCTATCCTCTTCAAAATCAGCTGTTCTAGTTAATGGTTCCCCTACAAAATTCTTCCGATGCTTTAGAGGTCTCAAACAAGGAGACCCCTTATCACCTCTACTTTTCCTTATGGTGGCTGATGTTCTCAGTAAATTGTTGTATCGCAGTGAAGCTTCGGGGGATCTATCTGACCTAAATTTGAAAGGCCAGTTAAATTCCATTAGGCTGATACAGTTTGCGGATGATACCATAATTTTCTCCAAAGCTAACCCCTCTGATATGGCCACCTTAAACGCTATTCTCCACATTTTTGCCAATATATCTGGCCTTCATGTTAATCATCAGAAATCAAATCTGTTTTACCTTGGCAAAATTCCTCACAAAGGGAAATTGCTTGCTAAGATACTTAGCTGTGCAGTCGGTTCTCTCCCATTCTCATACTTGGGACTCCCTCTCAAAAGAGGCTCTCTATCCAAAAGAGAGTGGCAACCTCTCCTCGATTCATTCACCAAGAAACTTTCTTTATGGAAAAACAAATCTCTCTCCATAGGTGGAAGGTTAACTCTCCTAAACTCTGTGTTATCTACTCTCCCCTTATACTACATGTTTTTTTTTAAGCTACCTCAGTGGTTAATCAAGGCGATAGACAGAATAAGAAGAAACTTTCTTTGGAATGGAAGCCACAATCCCTCAAAAATCAAATGCATCATAAATTGGGGTAAAGTCTGTAAATCCAAAGATGAAGGAGGTCTTGGGGTTCTAGACATAGCAAATTTCAACAAAGCTCTCCTATCTAAATGGCTATGGAAAATCTTTGATAGAAATTCTCACATCAGCAAAGTCTTTTTCTCTGTCTACTCCAAAGATGGGTTTAATCTCTTTGCTCATCCCATTAAAAGCACGGCCTCAAGTTTCTTCAAAGACCTATCCTCCATTCAAACAACTTTTTTCAAATTGGTTAAATGGAACATTGGTGACGGAAGAACTGGAAATTTCTGGCATGATAAATGGTCCTCGGAAAATTCCCTATGTAGCTTATTTCCAAAAGCTTACAACTTAGCTCTCTCACAGAGCTGCAGTATCAGATCCCAAGGTAGAATGATTAACAATGTTGGTCTTGGCACCCGCTCACTAGAAGAGGTATTTCACTCCCAGAAAGGTCAGATCTCAACCACCTCCTCTCCCTTCTAACATCTTCAAATATAAATATCACTTCGGAACCAGATGAACTCTGGTGGATGCTCCTACCATCGGGGACTTTCTCAGTTAAGACCTATTACTCCTTCGTCAACTCAGGGGGCATTACATCCAAATTTTCAAAATTGATTTGGAAATCTCCTATCCCATCCAAGGTGAAAGTGCTATTCTGGATCATCTCAAATAAGAAACTGAATACCAAAGCAAATCTGATATACAAGGGTTGGGCAGGCGATCCGAGATGTGCTTTTTGCAAATCGGAAGTAGAAACACACGAACACATCTTCATTAAATGTTCCTTTGCTCGTGCTATATGGTCCATCATCCTTCCCTCTGTTCCAACAATCTGCTGGCCAGTGACCATAGAGGAGCTGATAATGTTCCACAAATCTCCCAATCTATGTTCAGACATGAAAACCATTTGGAGAATTCTGCTACCCTGTTTTTGCTGGTGGATTTGGTTCAGTAGAAATGTTCTTATTTTCAAGGATAGTCAATCTAATCCTCTTCACATAGCTTCTAATATTGGGAGATATACCATATTTTGGACAGGAGCTGCAGATGAGAGGCTTGCAAGGAGACTGCGTAGGGCTGCATCTAACATTAGACTTCAGGAGCTTGCTAACAGGATTATCAAGGCAGATGGGGACAACCTCACACCAAGCTCCCCTACTCAGGACCTCCATAGCTGCTGCTGGATAAGGACACCCCCCCTTATTTTGGGAATCTGTAGTTGCTTCTCTTATCAACTAGGATGCTATATTTTGAAAACTGTTTCTGTATCCATTACTTTGGAAAACTGCTACTGTTTGTTCTACTAGCAGGTTGCTCTCTATCCTCTTTTGTAATTATGTATTTTGCACCAGCTACCTAAGTAGAATCGATGTGGGTACAGTTTGGTAGGTGACGACATATGTCCGCTCCTTACCTACTGCACTCTCACTGATTTTACATTTAGTTGGTGATGCTCGTTTGTATTTGTTTTTTTATCTTTGTTTCTAAATAATAATAGTTTTTTTATGAGCAGGGCTTGTAAATGTTTATCTTCGTAGACTAACTACTTATGTATGTGTATACAAGACTTGTAAATGTAATATTTATAAATATACTGTATGGCGATGTAATCTTTGTACATATAACTTACAGTCATAATCTACTATTGTAGTTATAATACTCTATGCTGGATCATTTATTTACTTATTTTTTATTTTTGATAATGAAGCTACCAAGAATCGAACCCAACACTAGTAGAAAGACGACCAACCTAGACGGAAATTTCCGTCTAGGTTGGTCTACAATCCGTCTAGGTTGGGTCATCTAGACGGAAATCTGTCTAGATTGATTGGTTTATTCTGATTCCGTCTAGTTTGGATCAAACTAGACGGACTTCCGTCTAAATTGATCAATCTAGACGAAAACCAACCTAGACGGAAGTAACATTTCCGTCTAGGTTGTCAATCTAGACAGAAAACCGTCTAGGTTAACAACCTAGACGGAAATCCGTCTAGGTTGTTAACTAGACGGATTTCCGTCTAGGTTGTTAACCTAGACGGTTTTCCGTCTAGGATACCAACCTAGACGGAAATCCGTCTAGGTTGATTATTACAACCTAGACGGAAATTCCGTCTAATTTGGTTCAGTCTAGACGGAATTCCGTCTAGGTTGCTATTTTTGCAGCAAAAAAAATATATTACAATTTTTATTTCCCTGTACAATTACACCAATACATGAATACATACAATAAATACTGTATATATGAATACATCCAACCATCCAAATATAATCAAGATTTTAGACAATTCCATTCAAACCCAAAAATATTCAAATCCAACATAATGCACAGATCCAGCCATAATATAATCAATTCCAAGCTAATAAACAAATCCAACTATCTACTTCAAAATTGTGAGAGCCACATTGGAATTTGATCATCATATTTTATTACATTTTTATACCCTCATTGTCTATTTTATTTTGAATAAAATATCTAGTAATAAAATGTTTTTATCTTAATTTATAGGTAATGAAGGATTAATAAATAAGAGCATAAAAGAACCAATTTTTCTTATTTTTTAGACCTTTTATTGAAACCCAAGATCAGGCAAGAAGAGACCCAAAAAGCCCAAAATATCAAGAAAAAATGTTAATAAGTAAATAAAAGAATCAAATCCTATCTAGAACCAATCGATTAGCTAATTAATTAACAAATTGATTAGCTAATTGTTTGGCCAATCGATTAGATCCAAACATAATTGAATAATGGCTGAGCTTTATTTTTTTGAGCTCAAGACAAATCTAATGACTCTTGTCGATTGTTGTAAGCTATAAATTGTAAAACCCCATAATTTTTGAAAGTAACTATAGTAAATAGTATTAAGTGAGTTGTATTATGATAAATATCATTTATTGATGAATGAGTATGTTGGTAATAGATTTGAGATCGATTAAGTATGTATATAAGAGTAAACAACTGAAAGCGTGCACATGTGCACAAACCTGTAAGTTGAATTTTTGCTTCTGACCGATCCACTGACAACTCGTAGTAATAAATTAGATTGTAAGTGAAAGCGTGCACGTGTGCATCACAAATATATTTATACATTCCATACATATATTTGCATCTGTAGTAATAAATTAATATGAAGGTATGATATCTACATGCACTCCCTTAAAGTTTTCCATTTATATTTTTTTTTCAAAAGCTGAGAATGGTGTAGATGCCTCATGATGCATCACAAATATAATTTTTTATCAAAATGCACGTCTCGCATTTTGAATCTTTACCTATTTCTAGTTCTTATTAATTAATCTTGCTAATTTTATTATTTTTTTTTTTGTAGAACTTGATGCAATCACAAATACTTATCATTGCCATAGGAGCTAACGACAAGGTACATTTTGAGATCTAGAGGAATTCACATTGTTGTCATTTTAATTTCAATGCATGGTAGCATTTAATGACAACAGATAGAAGTGAAGGAAATATGAAGATATTGTAAGTGCCAGATACAAGTTTTGTTTATTTCTTTGTTTTAATATATATATTAATAGTTTACATATGTAATACTACAAACTATAAATTATGCAAAGTTCATCAAGTTCTAGTTATTTCTTTAATTTTGAAAAATATGAACTATTTACATATTTACTTTATAGAAGGAGAACCAGTACAGATTGAGCGGGCAAGCAATAGAATTCAAGGAGCTGGACATCCATGTTTGGGAAGCCTTTGAGAAGGGGCAGGATATCACAAGTAGGGAGGTAAAGGATAGAAGAATATAAAAAGATTATAAATATCTCTCCTTTCGTTCCAATTGTAAATAAATATATAAATAGAAAATTAGTTGTTATCTATGTAAACAATTCATATATCGATCTAGTATTTTGATGAATGTATTATTTGAATATAATTGAATTTGATATTGGAATATAATTAGATTGTGTTGGATATCAATATGATTTGGTGTTGTGCAATATTTTGCACATATACATGTGATAATGTATGCCATGCAAAGTAGATTCTGTATAAAAAACCTATTGTAGCTTCCTAGACGGAAATCCCGTCTAGGATGCTTGGTAGACGGAATTTTCGTCTAGGTTGTTTCCTAGACAAAATTTTAACCTCCGTCTAGGTAGACTTCCGTCTAGTTAGATCAACCCAGACGGAATTCTGTCTAGGTTAAGTCAACCTAGATGAAAATATCTCATACGGACTTTCCTAGATGGATTTTTGTTTAGATTGATCTACTTAGACGGAATTCTGGGCAACCTAGATGGTTTTTTCCATCTAGATTGATCGTTTTTCTACTAGTGACAATCATTCAACAAGAAATGTGGGAAAGAACATTAGGAGCACACCTTCGGCAGACCATCAAGGACATTGATAACCCTTTTTTCGTGTAGAAATCTACGTGAAGAGAAAAACAAGACGAGAATTTGGAAATTGTTGTTAACGGCTGAAGAAGAGGAGAGAAACAACAGAGTCAGGTTTAAAAAATCTAAAAAATTAAGCAACATCTGTCGACTTAGGGGATGTTTGGTTTAATTTCTACAAATTATAGGAAATGTTTTCCACCCAAAATATGATTTCCTCCTATTTCTCAAAAAAATTACAGGAATAGTTTTGAGAAGTCAAAAAGTACCAATTTTCTTATTTGTTTTACTTTGCTTGGTTCAAAATAAGAAAATGGCACATAACTTTATAGAAAATAGCAAGATTTCCTATAATTTATAGAAATTGAACCAAACACCCCCTAAATTTATAGAAAGTGTTAACTTTATAGAAAAGTGTTAATGTGGTGTCAGATTTCTAGGTGATTTCCGTCTATTTTGAGAGAAAATTGATTTTTGTAAATTTTGTTACTTTTTTGTACTTTACAGAAAAATATTTCTGTAAAATTTTTTGAACCAAACACAGTTTACGAAAATCTATAAAAAATTTTTAATTATAGAATTGCTATTGTCAGACATTTTGAGAAAATTTTTCTATAAAATCGTGCAACCAAACACCCCTTTAGGTTACAGGTTGGCACAAAGGGCATTAATGACATTTTATATAAAAAGTGTTACGGAATAGCATAAACGGTATAGTTTATGTGCTAAACAATAATAGTGCCACAATGATCTAACTCCCTAACATGAGTAAAGACATATGGATTCCTACCAACCGGACTAAACCATTCTCCAGTCTATTTAGCACGGTTTTTACTTTCGACTATTACTATCAAGGTATTACATTTTTATATACAAAGCGAAAAAGAGAGAAGCATTTGGGGGATGGAGGGTGGGGGACTTATTAAAAATGTGAAGACAATACCCTACTATAGAAGATACTAGTCTGCACCCCGTGCAAAGCACGACCCCCTATTTTTTAAAGCATTACATTTTAAAATTATCTCCCTCAAAGTTTTAATACATTTGATTTAATTATTATATGTTTAAAATTAGAAATCATATCTACTCCTCTATAATTAAAGAATGATCCAAGTTTCAATACATTTGATTTAAAATTCATATATATTCCTCTATACATAAAGGAAGATCTAAGTTTTAATACATTTGATTTGTTTTAATGTCTATGATACAGTAAATACTGTAGCATAAATAGTAATTTTAATTATGAAGAGCAGAATTAATTTACTATATATTTACGTTACAGTAAATTACTGTAATTAATTATACAATAGTATTTACCGTGGCACTAAAAATAATTGTTTGGATCCTCGAGAGGATTAGACCGCGAATCCCATCGTGATCGAATTTAGAAAAGAGGAACGAAGGATTTAGGGCACGTGCTTAAATGCAAATTGGGATGAAAGCGACGGCCATTCGGTGGTATCAGTAGTAGCGGCAGCGGGCCCCACTCGTTCTTCTCAATTGACGAACCATTCGCGCTCCACTCAATCGCTTCGGGTCCCACCACGTCCCCCGACTCCTACACCTATTTCCTGCACGTGACAAACGCGCTCCAAAAATATTCCAACCCCCCTTCGAGTGCTTCCGGGGCCCCATCCCCATCAAAGTCTCTTCCCTTGACTTGACTACCCACCGGAACAATTCCATTCCAATTAGCTTTCTTTCTTTCCTCCTCCTCCTCCTCTTTAAATATTTAAATAGTAAACAATAACAAATATCTCCACATCCCGTTAACATATTTCATAGCTCTAGCTCTAGCTCAAGCCCTCTCAATGGCGGCGCTAAAAACTTCTCTCTTGCTGCTACTTCCCTTAACGTTTCTATCCTGCTCTTATTCTTTCGACAGGCAAGACGCCACGATCCTCGGGAAAATCCTGAAGGATTCGCCTTCGGGACGATCGAACCCTTCGCTGGGGCTCAACTTCAGCGGCGGCGGCGGCGGCGGCGGTGTGGGAAGCGGAGATTGGAGGGGGGAGATTCTTGGGCTGGCGACGGAGGAGGAGGCGGTGGGGTGGGTGAAGGGGTTGAGGAGGAGGATCCATGAGAACCCTGAGCTGGCTTATGAGGAGGTGGAGACGAGCAGGTTGATAAGGGAGCAGCTTGATGCTATGGAGATCGATTATGATTTCCCCATGGCGGTCACCGGAGTTGTCGCCTCGATCGGCACCGGGGGGCCGCCGTTCGTCGCGATCAGGGCGGATATGGACGCCCTCCCTATTCAGGTTGTCGTCTGGATTTTTAATCATGTGATGGTGAAAATGTTTTATTCTTGATCGAGCATATCATGCATATATGGTTATTATGGTATAGCACGCACGCATGATTTTGGTCCTCTTAGCGAGTATCATTCCCAAATTTGGACCTAAACACCTGTCAAGGGAGCAAAATGTTTTGCCTGGATTTATTGCTTCAACTGTTGATGTTGGAGATGGTCTTTTTGCGACAAACAACTAAAATGACCAACAATGGAAAATTTGAACGATACCGAGTAAACTGGACTACACCTAACTACTACTACTACTACATGCAAGTATAGGTCCTTTGCTGGCTCATCAATTTTTGATAAAAATTTATAAGGGAGGAACCCCACAACATAACTCCCCGCACGCACTGTGTGGGGGCGTTCTGATCCATAGAGATGCCAACTTCAACAGTATTGCCCCCCTACACCCCTGGTGGCTGGGTGTTCCGATAGGATGTCTGACTCCACTTCTCTCTGGTAGTTTGGGGAGTCTATTCTTGAAAAGTTGCCCCCTGTTTTGGAGGATGTACTGCACATTAGTGGCCCCATCGCATGCTTATTGTCACAGCTTTACCTTTCAATCAGAATTGTACTGCCCATAGGGGAGGAAATGTATTGTGGTCCATCTTCTGTTTACATTTCAAACGGGCATTGCTATTAGACCCTCATTTGGTACCCGTTTGCGTACCCACAAGGTTCTTCAGGGAGAAAATGGAAGGGGAGAGGGACAGATCCAACAAGTTTGCATAGGATCCCATGAAACTACAGGACTGGAACTTTAGACTGAGACCAAATAGATGAAGGTAGTATTTCTTGGCTTTGTTGAGCATACTATGTAAACATATGAAGAGAAGGATGTGGCTGGATGTTTGAAAAGGTTAACTGTCAATAGCCCTATATTATGGCCCGATTGCAGATAGACACTTGTAGTTTTATTGTTTGCAGATGGACCCCTTCTACGACGACCCAATTGTGGATAGGCTCGAGTAAAATTTTTTACTCTTTTACCCTCAAGAGGTCTATTTGTTAGAAAATGCTTTTATCTTTCTCTGAGGGTAAAAGAGTCAAAATTGTTCACTCGGGTATGTTTATCTGTAACAATAGAACTATAGGGGGATCCGTCCACAACTGGGCTATAGTACAAGGTTTTTTATTGCAATTAACCCTTTGGATAGTGTTGTGATATGACAGAAAGATGAGCGGATGTTGGAGAGATGATTGAAATTGTTTTTTATTTTTATTTTTGTTATAATTCTTGTAACATTCCTACTATAGTGAATTTCTTATTATGTTCCATGAATGTGGGTTGAGTTGAGTTCCAATATAAATGAGCACTAGAGTTTTAAGGGAGAAGACATTAATTTCAGCAACACTCAGATATTTGCCTTATATATAATTTATAGTACAGGCGTCTTAGTTATTCAATAGTTACAATATTGCCAAACACTTGTGTTGACATTTTCTTTTTCTTCTCTGCTGCTGCTGATAAGTTTTTTTTCCTTGTTAATTTGTTAATAAATAAGCCTCTGCTGCCAAGTAATGTTGAATGAGTGGATTTGTTTTCACAGGAAGCTGTTGAGTGGAAGCACAAAAGCAAGGTTCCTGGAAAAATGCATGCTTGTGGACATGATGCACATGTTGCAATGCTCGTTGGTGCTGCCAGGATATTAAAGGCCAGAGAACATCATCTAAAGGTTCTTCCCCCACTTTTATTGTTATGCCGAGTTGATATTATTCATATCCAAACATAAATCTGGTTACCTAGTACTTTCTTTTTTACGTTATTTTGTTTCTGTGGATATCTGTCAATCTGCTGGTTGAAATACAACTTGGCAACATAGGATTAGAGAGCTAAGTGCAGTAGTGGAAGCACCATAACATAGACCATATCTCCTCAACCTCGAGCAGTCGACCTATGAAGCTCCTTTATTTTCCCTTGCAGCTGGTTCATTTTGCTATTCATACTTGTTCGACTGGAAGAACCTATTATTTCTTAATGACGAGACACATTCTTTGCGTTATACGGAGTTAGAATTGCCTTATTTCTCCTATTTCATATCTACTAATATTACTAGTTGATGGATGACTTGAGCTATAAAATATAATCATACTTTGTGGATATTCTAATTAATGGTCTTTATTTTATGTTTTTCTCTCTTAATTATATTGAGCTATATATAACGCCAAAATAGTAATTGCTCATGTTTGAAATCTTTTGTTCCAGTAGAGTGGTGACATTTGAGGAATGATCAATTCTTTGCTCCCACCAAGCTGGGCGATAGCTTGCAGATTATCCTAAAAAGCCATGAGATAGATGGGGTCTACTGTTCAATTGTACTGTTTGGGATTCTTATCGGTGGATCTGTTGGAAAATATGAGTCCTGGCACTATAATCTGATTAAAATTTTGTCACGCTTAGGTTGACTACATCATGTGTTAGAATATGAAACTATCACCTATTCCTCAACCTGCACCATAAGTTCAGAAATTTGGTGTAGTAACAGGGCCTTTGACATGATACTAATGCAACCTAGGTTCAATTTCAACTAGTCACAAGTTTAATGCGGATTTAAAAGAAATTGATAACTGCATGGATCCAGGTTTCAGTCCATAAAAGAGCACCCAACTAGTGGGGGCATGTTAGAATATAAAACTATAACTTTTTTCACTATAACTTTGGAGGTTTGGTGCAATCGCAGGGTCCTTTGACATCATGCTTATCGAATATCAAAAACCTCAAAGGAGGATCTTATAATATAATATTTTCTTCATCTTTCTACATTATCAATATATTATCAATATAACCAGGGGCGGAGCCATGTATGGGTCAAATGGGCCCTGGCCCTCCCTTGAAATATAAAAGAAACCTAAGTGGGTATACTGGCAACTAGCAAGCCATGAATGCACTACTAACCTACTTCTTGCTTATCTACTCTGATAATCTATCTACCTTCCTTGTTTTAGCTTGTGTCATAGCTAACTGCAATGGAAACCTAAGCCTACAAAAGCACATAGTTAAATGCTACAAAAAGACTGAGGGAAGGAAGCAGATGAGCTAGGAAGCACTAAAAATAGCTAAGAGCCTATTCTATGTGCTAGGATGTGTTCACCCTTCATGAAATTGCTAGTGTATTGAACATCTTAAAACTCAAATTTTCCAAGTAGAGGAAAAACATGATACTACAGCTACTAGTCCTTGACAAGAGCTGTAATGTTCAATCTACTTTTGTTTTTTAATACCTCTCATGTCATGCACATTTGCACAAGTACACCAAAGTCTCAATAGTTTCAAAACTACCTATAAATCATCAACTTTGGGGAGGAAAAACACCCCAAATCAACAACTCATTAACTTTGTCGTATATGATGAGTGAACATGTGATTTTTTTAAAATATTTTTTACATTGCAATTGCATATTAGCATATAAAAGTTAATGATTTTGTTGATTTAGGGATATTTTCTTCAAAGTTGATGATTTGGGGATAGTTTTGCGAATCTTGATTGTTGAGCACCAGTTTTGCAATTATGCATGATTGGAGGGGTTTATAAAAAAACCAAAAATAAAAAGAATCAATGGGTAATTGGTTAATAGTGATTTTATAAATTATAGAGATAAAATTCGAAACCACCCAAACTTTCTCAAAACACCTCTTTTCCTCCCTCGAATTGTGAATATATCATGAACAAATCGTAAGTAATTTATGTTTTTCACAAGCGTTCTCTATGTTCTCATTCATATAGACCTAACCAGATCTCAACCTTCTCGTTCACCTACATTCTCTAAGCCTCCAACTCTCATCTTTAGCCAGATCTCCTTCTGGTTTGCGCTTTACTTTTTTTGCCTCTTTTGGTTTGGTCCCCCTTGCTAAAATTCTTGGCTCCGCCACTAAATATAACACAAATATTATATTAAGGATCTCGAGAACAAAGTTTTCAGCTCTATAATCTATTGTTTGTGAGATTTGAATACTTCTGTAATTTCATCTCTATAGAACAAAAACCCTATTGTATAAATATGTAACTTCTGTCGCCTTTGTGAGTTGTATCCAAAATGAGAGAGAAATAGAGATGGCAGAGAGAGGTAAGATGAGGGTCTGATATATTGACTATAATCTGCATTGACCATTAGTTGAATTGTGACTTGGTAATACTTCGATGACGTTGGTAATTACTTTTGTCGCCTTCATGGTTGCTTTTTCTCTAGTTTTCATTCTTTCTTCCAATGATATGTGGTTAGATTTTTTCGTTGTGTTGGTAACAATGATATGGGTCCGTGATGAAGCCAGGATTTTGTTTAAGAAGGCAATAAGTGTTAAAGAAAACATTTTTCACTTTTGAAGACCTTGGTCATATCTATTTCCCTCATTTTACTATCATCCAAAATGATCTTTTGCTGCTAACGGAGTTCACGTTGAGTGTGACATCTCGATCGTGTTTATTGACATTTATTATTTTTGGCTCAATAGTTGAGCAGGTGTTGCAGGTTTATTTCTTCTATAATTTGGTGAAGCAGGTTTTATTTCCTTTAAGTAATGCATAAAATAAATTTCACTTTTGTGTGTGTGTGTGCAAGAACCCCACTTGATCTATTATCACCAGCTTGAGCTAGTTCTTCAAAAGTCAAATGTTTTGATCCGTATGAAATGTATGATACAACATGGCATTTTCTGATTTTTACTTATTATTTTAGGGTACTGTAAAGCTTCTCTTTCAGCCAGCGGAGGAAGCTGGAATAGGTGCTAAAAGAATGATTGAAGACGGTGCATTAAAGGACGTGGGGGCTATATTTGCTGTTCATGTATCTCATGAACACCCCACTTCTGTTATTGGATCGAGACCTGGTCCTTTACTCGCAGGATGTGGCTTCTTCAAAGCAGTAATAAGAGGTCGAGAGGGTCTTGCTGCAAATCCACACCATTCAGTTGACTCCATTTTAGCTTCTTCTGCTGCAGTAATCAGTTTACAGAACATAGTTTCTCGTGAAGCAAATCCTCTAGATTCGCAGGTGATGTTTCTGTAACATAAAGTTCATTGATAGCCTTCTTATTTCTAATGGTGATGATTGAACAGAAACTGGACATCTTTGATCTTTATTTAAATTCTCTCTTTTCGTAATTATTTTTTCAAATTTAAGTTATATGACAGATAAAGACAACTTCCTGTAGTTAAAATGTAATCTTTTACAGCAAAGCTACAACTGGGAATTTCATTGAATCAGTGTAGTTTAACGATACAACCATGTTGCCCTTAGGCCTTATAAAGGTGAAAATATCCAGTTTGTTGATAATAGTGGTTGCAAGAAGGAAAGAACAACTGTTAGATCAGTTCCCTAATCGCCAAGTCTTTTGTATTAGTTGCATGAATTTCAAGGGCAGTCCAGTGTTGTCAATGCGCGAGGCGCAATACGAGGCACAAAGTAACTTTACATGCACATGCACAAGGTGCACCGCGATGCGCACGCCTGCGTGATGCGAAACGCACACCACACATAATTTTTCAAGATAGATAATCAAGCGCGAAAGAACATGCCTAGAAATTCACATAAAAAATATGCAATATCTTACTACCAAATCACAGTATGAGGTCTTAATTTCTAATGCCTACACATCCAATTAGTAGAAAAGTTCATACTTTTTCAATCAAATGCAAAGCAAGATTAATATCCAAGTAAAATCAAATAGTAAACGAGGATTAGTTAGAGACCTCAAATGAAGGCTACTAAAAAGATCTATTGGATTTATTTTGCTTTTTGGGAAATGGTTTATTGAGTATGAAGACTCAGTTGAAATGTTAACGAACAAAAATATGCAAGGTTAAGTACTCCATGTACCTTGCGCAAAGTAAAGATGCTTGCAAGGCGCAAAAGGCGTTGCATCAGATGCGGGGCGCTTTGCGACCGCTCCGCAACTCAGAGCATATGAAGCGCAATGGGGCGCGCGCTTTTGTAAACATTGGGGCAGTCAGCCTTTGGTGCGTCGAGTGGACAGGGACGACTAGATACTTTTTCTTTAAAGAGAATCCAATAATC
>BQKN01067121.1:37171-106090 GCA_022839385.1 Asparagus kiusianus | reverse complement strand
CAACAATGGAGGCCACCGAAAGTGCCAGCCTTAATTGTTGACTAACACTCTGCATCACCAGGTTATATAACATTTTTAAATCTTATTACAAAAAAATAGCTTTAAAAGGACACAAATTAGCAAGAACATAATTTCACATTATTATTGTAAGAATGTAGAAGAAAGGAACAAACATCCAAAAACTGCATATCATACAATTAGCCGTTCAATAGAAATCAAAACCCTAGGGCTAAAACACGAAGCTGACCTTGGATCGACGAGTATCATTTCAAGCCCTAGAGGTCGAGATCGCGAGAGAGAACAGAGATCCGATCAAGATTTTGGGAGAGATCAGACGAGGGGGGTGTCCCTGGAGAGGGCGGCACCGGCGGTGGAGGTGGAGGTGGAGGTGGAGGGGGGATGAGGGGGATCTCGGCGTGGCGGGAGAGGGATCCGTCGGGGGTGGAGATGAGAGATTTGGGGGTTTGGAGAGAGAGAGAGAGGATCGTTTGGGGAGGGTTTTTAGATGGAGAGGGGAATAAAAAGAGGCGGGAAAATGAAAATATAAGCGGGGAAATGGGAAAAAAAAAAGCCGGTCCCCGTAAATTTGTTTAAGCAATCTAGACGGAAATTCCGTCTAGGCTGTATAAATCTAGACGAAATTTCCGTCTAGTCTGAGTATTATTTAAAATAAAAAATAAAAACCATCTAGTTTGTCAATCTAGACGGAAATTTTCGTCTAGATTGATTCAAACTAGACAGAATTTTTTCCGTCTAGTTTACCTCAAACTAGACGGAAAAAATTACGTCTAGTTTGTTCTGTCTATTTTTCTCATTTTTCTACTAGTGATCATAGAATGCTAACTTGAGTGTTAAACTAACTATGAATTAGAAAATGTAAAAATTCATCAACTAAATCAATTATTAAAGAATAAAATGCATAAGAAAAGGCGAGAATTATTTTAGGATATTGATGTTTATTTTTCTTATATCATTTATAAATACAGGGTGAAAAGGTAAATTTGAACCACCAAAATCTTAATGATATTAAGCTGAAGGGCGAAAATGAATGATGAAAACAAATTAAAGGGCAAATTTGATAATGCAATGACTTGAGGAATAAATTTAATAAGCCTATAATTTTGAGAGCATGTATATGGAAAGAATCCTTTAAAATAGCCACATTCACAACCCAACCCCGCTTGATTTTGCCCGGGCCTTCATAACTCATCATGGATCAGTTTGGGTCCAATACTAGGCCTGGCACCAAGCACCTTGGTTAGACTTACATTAACTTGGGCCGGCGGCGAACCGGTTTGTGTTGTTTCGTGGGTTGGGCCAATCCAGCTGACATAACCTACTCGACGAGGTGCAACTACGTTGATGTGTTTGGTAATCAAAGTGATTTTCTTGTTGTCTTTTTGTAGAAAAACACTATGTCATGATTTTTTTTTTCAAAAGTGTTTTAAAAACAACATTTTGAAAGTTATGGGTCAAACTAGTTTGACCATTTATATAGCACATGATATTAATCAACAACCATTAGTCACACCCAACCACTTAACCTTACTCTCACCCGTTGCCGCTCCCCACCACCAACCACTTGCCGACTGTCAGTCGTCACCGGCCGCCGTCGCCGACCGTCGGCCGGTCGACGGGTAGTGGCGGCCAACCACCATTCAAGAGCTTTTTTTCAATGCTTATAATTCAATTTTTTTAAAAAAATTCTAATATGTCACCACCATCATAAAACAATGATGAATAATTGTTCAACATGTTCTAATGACATTGATAATATATATTTGAAACAAATAAAAAGAATAAATATTAACAATTAAAGAGCTTATGTTCACCAAAAAGTAACAGCAAAAATAGATAATTCGCTCGATTCCTATGTCCCCTTCTCCACTCATTCCATGTCTAAATCACCTGGTACGCAAAATTTAAATCATAACATCCAACCCCCCCCCCTCCCCCTCAACCAAAAAAAACTAGAAGGAGCAGTCCTTTGTTGAATAAAGGTAAGAGAAATTACTTCTAAGGAGGAAAAAATATTATCAACAAAAAAGGGGACGAGTCGGAGGCGGCGACGAGAATATACTTTGATCGAAATCGGAGGAGGCAACTACTCGAAGGTGGCGGCAGCAACCAGAGGCAGTGATGAGGAGGCGGTAGCGGTGACGTGGAGATAGTTCTCAGGTGAGGTGGAGGCGGCAGCGATGACTACTCGGAGGCGGCATCGACAAATCGTAGACATCGATTCAGAGTGGCGGCGACGGCCGTTAGGGTTGAGGGGGAGAAAATGGGATCAACTTGGATTTGGGGGAAAAAGAAATCACGGGATCTCAAAACACCTTTTTAATATTTTAGAAAAAACGTTTATTTTTTGGGCTTCGTAAAGAATCAACCAAAAAAACATCACGTTTACCAAACTCGTTTCATTATTTAAAAAGAAAATGAAAACAGCAAAAACGTCAAGTTACCAAACGCTACTGTGTTACTGGGAAAGGGAGAAAGTGGGGCCCATCGGTCGGTGACTTCGAAGTTGAGCTCCAAGTCAATCACCGGGGGTCCATACTCCTGCCTGATATTATTATATAATATATGTAGTACGTAGTTCTAATAATAAATATTGCACCCAATTCGCCCCAGCAAATTCGAATTTAGAGAAACCCTTGAAGTGCGGCGATTGAAACCCTAATCAAAGTCCAATACCCACTCGATTCCTCCTCATTTGATAATGACGGGGTAAGTTAATAGCTCCTCCGATTTCTTTTCTGCCCTACAATTTTCAATTGTTCTCAAATTTTTGTTCTTTATGTTAGGTAAACTTTTCATCTTAAACGATTTATTGGGTTTTTCTCTTTGCAATTAGTTGTGATTGCAAGAGTGAGATAATCCTTTGATAGATGGGTGATTATATGATAAGGGCTTGATCTAAAAGCTGGACCTTTGATTTTGGGAAGCTTTTCAGTAGCAATCGCCAGTTTTTCTTTATAAATTTTTGCAAAGATTGAATCTTTGCCAAAGCTCCATTAGAAGCTAGCCCAGATGCTTCAGCTCCGACTTATCAACTTTACATCAGTGTGCTAGTTTTTTCTTTGCAATCTTACCATGTTATCGGTGTGCATATACAATGCATTGAAGTATGATGTTACATCTTGTCTCCCAGTGATAAAGAATCTATGGATTTTTTTAGTCCTTTTTTATGGTAAATCTCTTTTTGAAAGTAACTAAGTTCATAGTGTCAGGATCCTTCAGATTTTTTATCTGTTTACTTAGTTTGTAACTTACTCTCATTTTTGTATCTTACGCAGACCTTCATGGCTGATAGACAGCAAAAGGATTGCTACAAAGATAAAATATGCAGCTGAGTCCGTGGATGTGAGCAAAGTCAAATGGATAAGCAACCCAACTAAAGCTTGTCCTAGGTGCGACCACATTATTGATAACAGCGATGTATGATTGTATTCTCGGTATCCTTATAATTCTTTTCCCTGAACCTCTTGTTACTTATATTTTTAAAAAGCTGGAGAGTATAGCGGAATGCATCGGTGGACATAGTTATTAATTATTTTCTCCCTGTGGTGCAAGATAACTGATCCTTTCGACTGTTGTGTTATGACTCCTTTAAACTTCAACATGGTGTTATTCATAGATTTCTAATATTAGTTTGATTTTAGTGGACACTCTTTCTTGGTTTCTTTAAGTTTTGCGAGCTCTTTAATCATTTACATAGAAATTGCAAAAAGCCTAAATTACGGATTTCGTGTGTGCTCCAGCATCACTTAGCATAGCAATAATCAAACTATGAGGTGTTACAGGGATTGGTCTTTTTTAGAAAGATCATAGATAGCCAAAAAAAAAATACTAATCTTAATAACTGAGAAAGTGGATGAGAATGAGTATGTACATGTCCAAACTTTCTTAGAATCTGTACATGTCCAACCTTCTCCCGTCTTTACTCCTGTAATTCATGTACGTTTATTTGTTGTGTACCTCAGTTGATGGAAAATGAGTGCTTCCCACCTGAGCCAACATATATCTGTGACTATCCTATGCACTCATATGCTTTTATCACAGATCATCTTGTGTATGAGATAGATGCTTTTGGAACATTAAGTCTTTGTCTCTTAACATGCCTTATTGTAGGACATCCATTTTCTTCCATTGTTACTTGTCAGTCAGCAGGCAACCACATGTTACTTGGTCCTGTGCTTTAATATTTTCCAAGAGCCTAGCTCCCCCTATCTCAAACTTTTTTTATAAATTTTTTTAGAGGGTTGTTTCGATCTTAGTCCCCCAAATCTTGCATAGTTTGAAAGTAGTCCCTACTTCTTCATAATTTGAAAGTAGTCCCCCAAATCTTTCAAATGTTTTGAAATTAGTCCCTCTATTATATTTAACATTCCACATTATTAACCATGTTTGGGTTAGTGTTTAACAGGGACGTCTAATTACCTAATTAGGTTCAAAATCTATGGATTTAAGTGTAATATTTTAGAATCTTCTCCCCAATTTGTGCTCCAGTGAATTTTTTTCTATCATAACTTGGTAGGGATTTGTATTCCGTTATTTAATTGGTTTTGAATCATGGTTTGCAATCTATCTGCTTGATTGATTTGAAAGAAAGAAACTCTGGGGAGCCGAGAGAGGGTGTAAAGAGCTGATGCATTTTGTCACTTTTCTTTGTCAAATAAAGGCTATAGCCAGTTTGTCATATTTCTATTTGTTTTCTCCTAGCACCATTACAATTATTGTTCTGATGTTGAATTTGATACGTATCCCATGAGAACAAGTTTAGACTTGGAATGATTCCAGGTGTAACCATAGATTTTTTTAATACTTCTAATGATTAAAAACAGAAGGTGTCCAATCTTCAATTTGAATTATTCTAATGTTAAAATGAGAAATATGCATATATGGTTGCATTAAATACTGTGATAATGTTAAATATGAACTAAGAAGTTGGCATCGGTCATTATGCAGTAGAGCATGTTACCTACTGATATTTATCTGTTTACTGAGATATCAAGTTTGGCATTTTTGATAAGCTTAGGTCCATTTACATGAATTAAGCATTTCAAATAACATACATGAAGAAATTCAAATGAAAAATGTAATGAGAAATGTGCAATTTCAGGCCATTCTGAATTTCACTAGATAAGAAAACAACATCAATGACAATGGCAAACACAAGAGTAAGTCCTTTTACTGAAATTCTTGTTTGTTCGCTATATATACCCCTTTGTTCCATTCAGCTCTATTAATGTCCATCACTTCCTTTAAGTTAACAACTATGTTATCCTCTTGCTAACATAATGGCTCTGTTCCTCATGCTTGAATCATCTCAGTTAGTATTCCGTCATTCTATGCTCAACAGTAGAAAATTTTAGCTCTTTAGTGTCTCTCATTTCTTATCCTATAGCTTACCTTATAGCCACTAATCTATCTCAACATTCTCATCTCGACTACTCCCATTTTCTGGATGGGATCTTGAAAGCTAAACCATTTGGAATGGTTGAGAAGCTTATCTTAGTTTTATTGTTATCTACATGCAAGAACTACTTAACATTTACATATTTTCTACATTAAAAATGGATCAAATGTCAGCTGGTCAGTTAAACGAACCAAACAATCTCTACACCTCGGAAATTTAGATCTAAAGTCAAGTCAAAAGAAATTTAGGACTGACCAAACCAGCCCTTTGAAGCTAGGTTATGTCAGCTTGCAGACATGTCAGAAACCTGTTGAAGACATGGACAGTGCTTGATATGTTAGAATATAAAAAATCAAAGTTTTGGCATAGTTGCAAGGTCCTTTTGCATGGTATCAGAGCAACTTTGGTTTAATTCCATTAGCCACGAATTTAAAGCGGATTTTAAAAAAAATTGAACTGCTACGTGTGTCCAAAATTTTGGCTCATGAAAAGGGCGCACAACCTATGGAGACATGTTACTGATGTTAGAATATAAAATTTTTGAATTTCAACCTTGACCACAACTTTGAAGTTTTGGTATAATGGTAGGGTCCTTTGACAATATGAAACATGACATTCTGTCGAATTAGCATTATCAAGTTCTTTTCATATAGATATCTGTGTATGGAACCAATAGTTTATCATGAGACCATAAAGTAAAACATTGTGTTACTAGGGATTAACTTTTCTTTCTGACTTTAGGTTGTCCATGAGTGGCCAGGCTTACCACAAGGAGTGAAATTTGATCCATCTGATCAGGAGTTGATGGGTCATTTGCTAGCAAAAGTAGGGAAAGGGAATGTGAGTGCCCACCCTTTCATTAATGAGTTTATTCCTACTGTTAACAAAGATGATGGAATATGCTACACCCACCCTCAAAAATTGCCAGGTGACTTAAAATTTGTTTATTATCAAGCAAGTTGTCTTGTATTGCTTTTTTCTATTGTGGCCTAAGATTCTCTCTTTTCTAGGAGTTAAGATGGATGGAAGTGTTTCACACTTTTTCCATCGAACATTCAAGGCATACAACACTGGAACTCGCAAGCGGCGCAAAATACAACAGAGTGATGACAATGACACAGAAGGGCAAGGAGGGGATGTCCGCTGGCACAAGACCGGAAAAACAAAACCGGTAATTATAGATGGTGTACACATTGGTTGTAAGAAAATTATGGTTCTATATAGCTCTTTAAAGAAGGGAGAAAAACCTGAGAAGACCAATTGGGTGATGCATCAGTACCATTTGGGAACAGGGGAAGATGAGAAGGATGGTGAGTTTGTTGTCTCAAAGTTATTTTATCAGCAACAACAACTGTTAAAACCATCGGAAAACAATAAGAGTGAATTGCAAATCTTGCCGATGATGGTGGAGACTGTGGATGCTGAAGCTGTTGTTGCTGCTACAAAATCAGAAGAAGAGAATGATGTTGCACTACATCATGAGCTTGTTCCTAGATTAGCCGTTGAGGAACATCATGAACCTGCACCTTCATTAGCTACCGTGCCTCAACATTTTGCTCATGTTGAGCAACGTACTGGACAAGCAACATCCAACCAAGTATAGTTTATTGTTGCATGCCTTTTCTTTTCAGTCATCATTAATATGTTGAATAATTTAGCATATATTAGATAGTTTAGCAAAACCCTCCCAAATTTGTGGTGTTTTGCACAAAACCCCTCTAAACTTTATTAAATTAGATAAAACCTCCAGAACTTGTCATGTCCTTCGCGAATAACATGTTTGGACAAATTTTCCATTGTGCACTTTTTAATTTCTCACTGAAAGAGTTTTTCAGATTGTGTAGGCAGATAGTGAACAAGGCCAGTTTAGACTTTTACCCTTTGTGTTAGCATTGTTTGTGACAATTTCTAGTAGTTCGGAAGTGTTTTGCATAAATATGAGGGAGGGGGGGGGGGGGGGTGTTCAAACTGCCTGAAAGCTCATGGAGTTTCTGCTATTTTGTTTATTTTCATGGTTACTAAAAGAAGTAATAAACTTGCAGGTTGTCATGGATAATGGTATCGTCATAAATGAAAGTGGTGTCACCCAAAATATTAGACAGGAAAAGACTGACAATACCATAAATACTGAACAGGAAAAGACTGATGATCCAAATATTGAAAACCACATCAATACCGGGGAAGAATCAAAGTGGTGGGAAGGTGAGTCACAATATCTGCTAGATTCTCAGCAGCTGGCTGAAGGTATAGCATTATGCGATGAATTCCTCCAGAGCCAGTCATCTTGTGGAGGTGATGTTGAAGAAGCAAAGAGAATGAGGCCTTGTTTGTTGGCTGAGTATGCTCGAAAAGGAGGTGTTGATGATTTTAAGAAGGATCTGGAAGAATGTCAAACTCTTGGTCTCAACCATTTAGTAGTCACTGATCAGAAGAAGAATGCAACGGACTTTGAGCTACTTGAGACGCCCTCCGACATGCGACTAAGCCAACTGGTGCGTATTATGTGTCTTAATTGCTGATAATGTTTATGCTCGTTCGTTAGTCTTAAGATAGTGCATGTGCATCACATCACGTAGTTCATGTGCATCACATTGCATCCAAGGACACTGATTTCTGATTTGGAAAGTCGAATTTTGAATTAGTTGATAATAAACGAGTTGAGTAGGTTACTAAGGATGGCATCCAGATGTAGATACTACCGACTCAAATGTGAAAATTAACTTTTCAAATGGAAGCTCCATATTGTAGGGTGTCTGGTGGCAAAAGAGTTGGCCTTTGCATCTCATAAATGTTGTTCATGTGTTTGCTACAGGAATTTGGATCGCAAGACAGCTTTCTGGCGTGAGTTCATGTAATTTAAAAGAATACCTTGAAGGTTGCTTGATGATGAACTTTGCTGCTTTTGCCTAGTAATCATATGTGTATAATCGTTTATACTTTATGTATCTGTTATTTGCATGTAAAACCGTCAGTATGTGCCAGGAGACTGTGAAGGGGATCGCTGCATCATTTTGTTCACTATGTACTTAGTGCAGTGATGAGGTGTGTCGAAAATATGTAGTTTACCTAGTATGCTCATGTAGAGTATTTTATTGACCTTGAAATGTAATAGAGTGTTTCTTGTGACAATCTATATGGGTTATCTGCTCAATTTCTTCTTTCACTTAACTTGTGTTGCCAAAATTTTCAGAGCCGCGCTCATATTGAGTCTCATGTTCTCGTGTCTTATTCTCCAAAAATAACATTTGACATCAATGGCTTACTTTTCAAGTAAGCTAAGATTCCTTTTTGTTAAAAAGTGGTAAGAAAATTCAGGTACTTTATCTTTTTATCTAGACTCTGCTCGGTAAGTTGACATAAACTAGGCCGACTGTAGTTTATTGCATTCATCATTTACGGGCGGTGTTCCATGAGAAGACACCACTTAAATTTGTATAAAATAGAAACGATTTGAAGCTAGGCACGAACTCAGCCGAGGTTCTTTGGCCCACTGCCCACTGTATTAGTAACACCCGATTCCTTATAAAGTCTAAAAGAGTTTTTTTTTAATCCAATGGTTCAACTTGATTTATGTTTAAACCTAATTTTTTTATTTGTATTTTTTTTCACTCAATTATTTTTGTGTATTTATCTTAAAAGCCCAAATAATACAATCCAGAGTTTAGGATATACTGTATGTGTACATTTTGGAAGCAAAAACCCCCAAAGTATCCCCCAATTTTAGGGCGCGTTTGGTTACCTCTTTTAGAGGGGGAAATTGATTGAATGCCTATCAAAAGTGTCAGTTTTGACGGGCTTTTTCATAAAAACACATCCGTTAGAGAAGTGCTTACAATAAAGTCTGTCACTTTCGATGAGTTTTCTCCTTCACCCTTATGCAAACAAACAGCCCCATCTGAGACTGAACCCCAAAAATCTCCTCTCTCTTTCCTATCTCTCTCCTCTTCCTTTCCGTAGCCAACCCCCCCATCTGAGACTGAACCCCAAAAATCGTTGATCCCATATAAATCCTCTCTTCTTCTCTTTGTTATCTGAGCCCTCTTTGCCTACAAACATCTTCAACCTTCGATTCCATTCAATTTCACCGATCTGAGCTTGAATTAGGGTTTCTCACCTCCATCTCGAGTAATGGCATCCATGTCTGTTCCGTGCCTTAATTGCTCTATCTTCAGTTCATAGAGCCTGATGATTTCAAACCAGATGATTTCAGACCAGATGATTTCATTCTCAAGCTTGAAGCCCTCTTTTCTTGTTGGGTTCGCTTAGGTTTCAAGATTGCAAGTTAAATTCTACCTAAAATTTAGATTTTGATCTTTTTTTTAAGCGCGAATAAGGATTATTTTTGCTATCTAGAATGTTGTTGCTTTGATTATTTGTATCTGAAGCTATATATACAGAAGTGCACATCAATATGATTAAGTTATTAGATTGAACGATGAATCCAATTATCGAAGATCCTAAGTTAATGAATGCCAATGCATGTGGAATAATTATTGTGTTCCAATATCAACAGAATTAAGTTGTACAATTTTCGGCGAACCTCTAGATATATACAAACTTTTACTTTGCATCCTTCTTGTAGACCAGTACTTTTGAGTAAATAGTAGTTTTTCCTCTTAGCGGCTGTTTGGTTCGTTTCCTAAATACAGAGAAATGTAATTCCATGTAAAGAAACACAAGTTTTTAGTTTTCTAAACTTTTCCAAGAAATAGATTGTTTTGGTTTGTTTCGCACCAAAAAATGGTGGGAAACCAATGTATTTATTTTTCTTGTGTTTGGTTTGCATGAGAAAAAAATTAGAAAACTTTTGTTGATTTAACATTTCTCACTTTTCTTGTGTTTGGTTGGTTTTGAAGTGTGTAGGGAAAAGTGTTTGGAGTCACCATGGTAAGATTACCCCCCACTATAGACAAAAATTATTTGTGCTAGTTATGGGATGTAATCTTAATCATATAAAAGTACGAATGTATCATGAACAAATAATAATATCCCGAATAAATTATAAATTTCTGTTTGTATTAATGAAATCATACGAAACCTGAAATCATATGAAACCTACTGTAACATGAACCGCGTACCTGATTTGACATGAAATATACCTGTTTGAGATGAAAATAATCACCCAAAACCTGTTTTCCAAGAAAAAATAAACAAGACCTGTAATAACCTAATTATTCATAAATTTATGAAATACGTACCTGAATTAGTGAAAAAAAATTCTGAAACCTATAAAAACATATAAATGGCCTGAATAGCCATATTTTAGTATATAACATAGCAAATAGCATCTAACCTGATAATTTATGCATGTTGAACTTTATGTGCAAAAAATTATTTGAAAATATTTCTTGACATCATGTCAAATAAATCAGCCACATGTATATGCGAATTATGGCTGTGGGCTGAGAACTTGTTCAATATCATCATTGTTAACCATCCAGTGCAATATCAACATATATTATAGGTTGCTAATCTAAAAAAAAATTGACAATCATCATAGCCTAAATTGAACACCTAAAAACAGTATCATAATCAACAAACAGTGCGGAAAATCTGAACACACATAGAACTCCAAGTGACTGAACACAAACATATCACAAACCAGAGCATCAGTAAAACTGGTCATGAACAAACATGAGCTCAAATAGAAGTTGAACAATAGAGCATCCACAAAACATGAGCTCAAATAGAACTTGAGCAAAAGAGAAGATGTCATATGTGCACAAAACATGGCACAAACCAGAGCTCACAAAACTGGTGTGCACAAACATGAGCTCAAAGAGAAGTTGAACAACAGAACATGTAATCAGGAAACACTCACCAACCTGAACAAATAGAAGTTGTCACAAACCTGGACACAACAACAAACCCAACAACCAACCTGGAAACACCCACCAGCCAACCAACAACACAAACCAACCAACCGCCCAACTATCAACACCAACCAACAATCCCGAGCACATGTAACCAATGCATCAGATTGTTACACCTGGAATAAAATCACAAACCCAACAACCAAAAACAGAAAGAAATCAGAACATCTTTTAGCAACCACAAACCAGAAAATCTTTTAGCATCCTGGAAGGAAATCACAAACTCAAATATGTAATCAACACAAACTCAAATTATGTTCAGCAACCACAAACCAGAACCACTATTTAGCAACCTGGAATGAGATCACAAACCCAACAACCAAAAACAGAAGGAACAAAATCAGAATGAATGAAATCAGCAACAACCAACAACAAGATCAACCAGCAACCAGTAACAACAAACCCAAAAAACCACCAACCAACAACTAGACCAACCAACAACAACAACCACCAACCAGACCAACCAACAACCAGACCAACCAACAACAACAACCACCAACAATCCCGAGCATATATTGTGTTTAGCTTAGGGCTCAGAACTTGGTCAATATCATCATTGTTAGCCATCCAATGCAATATTAATAGATATTGCAGGTTGCTAATGTCAGAAAAATTAACAATCATCATAGCCTAAAAAAAAATCACCAACGAAAACCAAATACCTAAATGCCCCAGAGCAATAGCCATCCAATACAATGTGTAAACATTGTAGGTTGCTTGCATCCTAGGAAATATCCTGCATTCACAAATTCAATTTAAAAAGTTAGTATTCCACAATAAGATATTAATCATAGAAGATAAATATTACAAAATAGAAACAAATAAATACTTACTACATATTACAACAATATGTTCCATCATCATAATGTTCCACAAACACAATAAAAAACATTATCACCAAAAGTAAGTGGTTTTCACAAGTATGTTAGAAATGAGAATCACAAAATACCACGTAGACACTTCTTCTATCGGTCTTCAACCTCCTTCGTTGAGAAAGGTAGCAATCATCTCTTTTTGACCAACCGGTGATATGCCCATAAATAGTCTTGCTTCATGCTCATTCAAATATACGTGTCGGTAGTATGTATCTAGCCTTTCAACACTAAAGTCTTGTAAATGAGCATATATGACTGTGGATAACTTCTCGGTCCAATGCATATTTACACACTTTATGTTTACGCTAAATACATCTACCTATTCCACTATTTTTAACATGAGCTCATCATCTAGGTTGTTCCCACGAGCCTTTTCCTTAGCAACACATACCTTTGCTTTAGAACTTGATATGGCGGTGTGACGCCCCCGGGTTCACACAAGGCTGCAGTCCTAGGTAAAACCAAGAATGTCAAACCTGTCATGCACCACACCGTGTAATAACATGTTTCACCATCACAATTAACATCTATCTAGTAGAGTCAACAACAGGTGTAGGTACAAAAGCAAGTAAAAGGTAATGCAAGAAATAACTGATGAAATAATAGTGATCACAATAATATCTCATCATCCAACATACAGAAATATATAGTCAATGTCTAAATAGATAAACTGGAATACTCAACAAGTCTCAAATATAAATATCCGACAAGAGGAAATAAGGCACACAGCCTTTACAACTTCTAGAATAAGACTCTCAAATGTCTATACAAAAGTCTACTGTGGAACTCCAAAAGAAACATATAACTAAATAGACAGCTGAAGCTAAAGTGCATCGCCATCAACCTGCGACTCTCCGGGCTCCTGGCTCGTTACCTGAAAGGGGGAGGGACAACGAGCGTCAAAGCGCTAGAGAGCAACATCACAATCAACCCTAAAGGAACATGGCTCGTTGTATAAGAAAATACAGATAACACATAATAGATCTAAAATTTATTGATCTTACTAAAGAGGATTTTAGTATTTAGAAATTTACAACACGAGCATATGTACGTCGAGCAAAATAATCCAAACAAGGAAACCCTCATGTATATACCTTGTATCTCAAATTGTAAATCCCTAAACACCAAACCCGAGGTTCTAGTACAGGAACAATAATAAAAGAAATACAACTAATCTCGAGCATAAATACAGTATCATGTCATAGCCTACATGAGTATCATGTTATTACTTATATGAATATCATGTCATAATCTACATAAGTGTCATGTCATAAACTCCTGTGAGAAAGTCATATACATGGTTAAGAAATATGTCCGATACAGGAACTAGATACTGTGGTTTCCAAACACATGGAATAGGTGACAAATGTCCAACGCGAGGACTTCTATGGATTATAGTCCAACACGAGGACTTCTATGGATTATAGTCCAACACAAGGACTGTGCAACAGTAAAAAGTATATGCGGAAAGATATACAAAATCTAAACCCGCATGCGTCTCGGTGTACATGTCTAAACTTGTGTCAAAAATCAACCCACACGTACATATAAATCACTAACATTGTGAACTAGTGCCAGATCATCGAGGCGACCCCGAAAAGCAACTCAAACAGATCAAGAATCTGTAAAACCTCTCATCAGTTGACTGATGTGTCGACTGATGACATTAGTCGACTCATATGTCGACCGAAAAGCTCAGGCAGCTCAACCTCAACTCACCAGTCGACTGACGGGTTGATTGTGTTTTTCTCAGCTCACCAGTCGACTGATCTGTCGACTGAGGAACTAAGAAAAACACAATCAACCCGTCAGTCGACTGATCAGTCGATTGACACTAAAATTTTAACCCGTCGGTCGACTGATCAGTTGACCGATTGACTGCAGAAACTCTGCACAGGTTGTTATTCACCCAAAAATTAATCTTGATGCGGCATAATTATGTACCAAAATTGTAAGTGCACAATTGATCAAGTTATAGTATAAAAATATCGATCCTACGAGGAAGGTGATTTTAAGAGATTATTAGCAATGATTCTTATGTTTTGTGCGTGATAATTAGCAATAAAGAATAAGTGTGATTGTGACGAGTGGTTGTTTTGATTTATGTGCAAGAGATAATAAATTGAATTTTAGAGAAGAAAGAATCAAAGAATAAATAAAATCACAAGGCAAGAAAGAAGAATGAATAAAATCAAGAAATAAAACCAAGAATGAAAAGAAAAGTTAAGAAAGTTAAGAAAGTTAAGATGGAGGATTCAAAAGAGGTAAGAAATTTAGAATATAATCCACTAGCTAATTTTAATTACAAAATACAAACTATTCTCTTTTTATCATAATTCAACTTAGATTTATTAAGCATAGACTATCAAACCATTTAAGGAAAGTATAACCTATCAAATTATCATCTAAGTTAAAATTAATATTCATGATAAGAACAACAATAAGATAATAATCCTAGAATTCATAAGCATAACATATCAAACCATTTAAGATAAGTATAGATTATCAAATTCTTCTTCTACCGATTAGTTCTCTAGTTGATTATCCTAAACATGAACATTTTAAGTTAAAGAGAATAAATTGCATAATATAAAAGAAATTAGACTAGCATCATATAATTCTAAGATTCATACAAGAATTAAATTCACATCTTAAGAAATAAAAACAAGAAGAAAAAGAACTAATTACAAAATTAAAAAGAAAAAAAAATCTAAACTATGAACATGAAATAAATCTAACTACAAAGAATAAAAATCTAAACTACAAAATATATTACAGAAATTAAATGCAAGAAAATAAATCTACTCTACAAATTAAAGTGCAAAAAGAAATAAAAAGATAAGAAAATAAATCTCCACTACAAGCATGAATTTAAATCTAACTAATAAGCAATAATAAAGAAATTACTAAAAAGAAATAAAAGAGAAAAGAAATGCAAACCTTCAAATTGCTCTTCATCTCCATCCTCATCATTCAATTAAGAGGAGAAAAGAAAATTTAAAGAGGAGAAAAATTATTATTATTAATTGCAACTAAAGTTATAATTTTTGGAAGGTCTTTTTAATTAAGAGTAACCCTCCTCTCCAAATAGAGTTACAAAATTCTTCACACCTCTAACCTCTCACTCTCTACCCCTATTTATAGTAAACATCAGTGAATGAGAGCTATTGGATTAAAATCTTATCCAAAAATATTAATTTTCAGCATTTGATTCGTAACAAACTGCCCAGTGTATCGATGCCAGCATCGATAGGGGTATCGATGCTGGCATCGATACAGGCATCGATGCGGGCATCGATGCCCCCATCGATGCGGGCATCGATGCTTGCCTCTCTCTGATTGCTGTCCTAACTTGTTTCTTCTTGTGGGCTTTAGACTTGGACAAATCTTTGATTTCTTCTTTTATTGGGCTTTGGCATTTCTTGGGCTTTACTTCTTCTTCTTAGCTTGGGCTTTTGGATAATTTGGAAATTAATTTTCCAATGGGCTTCTTTGCTTCATTTCCTCATTTAATCAACGGGTTTTTGTTGAGAGATTGGAGTTTGAGATTTATTCTTCATTAACCTGCAATTAAAAGATAAAAATAATTATTAGTGGTATATTTATTCATATAAAATAGATAATGAGGGTATAAAACTGTAATAAAATGTGATTATCAAATACCCCCATATCTAAACTCTTGCTAGTCCTCTAGTAAAGAAAATAAAAAGAAAATTTCAACTCACTTTCGCAGGAACCGCGGTTGTATTTAGCGCATATAACAAGCCTTTAAACCCCTAGGTTACCCTAGTGGACGAGTTGTAGTCTCGTGAGGGTATGCAGTGAATATACCCACAAAATTCGGCCAATCTTGCCAAGTTAAATAAGTCAGTAAATAACAGATTTTTCTTGATATATTTAGACATTCTAATTGAAGCTAGTTAATAATCAAGAAAACGTTTTTATATATAACTCCAATGTAAATTCCTTAGAAAATCTTTTTTATTATAGCTATACAAAACCAAGTCAAATCTTAGAGATTTAATTTAAAAGTTTTGAAAAGAACATGCTAACTCTTTGTTTTAAATAACTTTTAAGTCTCTTGATCAAAAATTGTTTTTCAAAACCATATATACAAAACAACAATATATATAAAAAAATGGTTAGTGTTATATGTATAAAAAAAAAATTTTCACTCTTTAATTCTTGGTGATTGTTCTCTATTTTAACGGGCTTTCTAAGTGACCATTTAACGAGTTTTGGGCCAATGAATCCCAACCCAATTGGGCTTAGGTCATTAAGTATAAAAATACTCCTTGGGCTTAATTACTCAGTCAACTTAGGCTTTATAAGATAGAATCACCTTGAATCTAAGAGTTTTTTTTTGTTTTTTTTGTGCCCATTTTTCGCACTCTTCTTTTATAAGGTTAGTTTTTTTTAAATATATATATGCGTGTAAGTATATATAGTCTGAAAAAAATATGTAAATCAAGATAACTTGAAAAAAATATTTTCAACTCTAAGTTAAGCATGCAAAAATTTCATTATTTTTAATTAAAAATCTAAGATAAGACTTAAGTAAAGTATACTGCTTGAAAAATTATTTCTTAAGAATTTTATTTGGAGTTATCATAAAAGGTGAACTTAAGTATGTCACTAACTAGGAATTAGAAAATTTAAAATCTATCAATTAGATCAATTATTACTTAACTCTATTAATTTAGCAAGTGATAATATTTTTTTTTGTTGAAAGAAATAAAAAATAATAATAATAAAAAATACTAAAACAAAACACTAACTAGCAAAATATAAACAAAGGCTAACTAGCTACACCCCCATACCCAGACTTTGCAGTGTCCTCAAGGCAAATAATATCAAGAATATCATAGTTTAATAAGTACATGCCGAAATAAAAATCAAAGACTGGGTAAAAAAAAAGAACATCCCCCACTGCTCATCTCCTGATATATCGTCATCTACATCATCAGCGGCAGCTGCTGAACTCGGTCCTGCCTCATCCTCTCCTGGAACATCATCTGGCTGAAATGGTGTGATAAAACTATGAAGCTCAGGTGGAGGTCCATCTGTATCTCCATGTTCTCTCTACCATCCTCTCGCCAAAAATGTCATGGTCTCGGTGGAGTAGCTCAGCTGACCATGCATCTCGTGTATCTGCCGCTGTATCCTGTGCATCTGTATCTGCATCCTGTCCATGCGACTCCGCATTCTGTCCATCTCCTCTCGAATAGGATCCTGTGTAGCTGGCTGGTGCTGAGGAGGCTCTCTTCCTGAAGGACCGAACTAATCTCGTCCTGAAATGCTCCTCCTCACAGTCTGATCATTTAGTAACCTCTTCCCTGCTTCTAACCTATCCTCTGCGAATACTGGAACATGGAATCTATGGCAGAGTCTAGAGATGAAATATGGGTAAATGAGCTGAGTACGTGATGCAGACTGTGTCCTAACCCAATCTAACACATTCTCCACTGATGAGCGCATCCATACAAATATAATCCTTGCTATATCAAATCGCTGACCAATGGCTATCCAAAAGAGAAGGAGAATATCGTGCGGGGTAATGACGGAGTATGCGATGGTGGGTTTCAAATCAAAGTTCAGGAAAAGATTAAGTAATCTATATTCTTGTTTGAGATTTCCTGAACCGAAACTAGATGTAAAGACCCTCCCACACAAGGTTGCAGACATGTTATTGTATTCTGGTGTACCAGGCTGTAATGTAGAGGCTAAATGGAAGTAATCTGGTACATCAGTGGGTGGTTCTGCAAGGTCAAGGGTAGCACGGATAGTGGAAGGATCGAAAAGAACTCTAACACCCCTCACGATAGAAAAAGCTGAAAATTCTCTATCTGGATCAATCTTCCATATAGAATAAAACTCATGCACTAATGAAATGTTTGCTTTTTCTAAGGGTTTAGTCATCATGCTCCTAAGACCTATTGCAGTTAACATGGTGACTGTAGAATGATATGTATGCAGTGCACTCATGTGAAATCCCCTCTCAAAATGAATGTTAAGACCCACAATTCTAGCTAAAATAGTGGCTCTATCTATGTCGGTATTAGATAGATCAGAGGATGATGAACTTGCTCGAGATTTTTTCCTGGGGGGCATCTACAGAAAAAGAAAAGAATAGAAAAAGGGAAAAAAATTAATAATAAAATTCCAAATTTATTTATTTATTTATTTATTTATTTTTTATTTAGCTACAAATTGTTCAACATGAGTTAATTTTAAGTTATCAGAATTTCCTTTGACAATAAATTCCCTCAAAATTATTCTTTGAGAGCAAAAATGTTAAAATTTTGATAACTTGATCGGTGAAACATACATGTTGAAATGACAATTATAAGCTAATTGTTGAATAAAATATCCAGTACAAATTTCCGAATGTGAGAAGTATCCAATTAAACTTTTATTTGACCAATTACTCACATTTGCACAAAACACCCCAAATTCAAATTTATTTTTGCAAAACCCCCCTAACTTTTTTTTGGATTTGTGTAAAACACCCAAATTTTTTTTTCTTTTTTTTAAATTTGAAATCACGTAAACAATTGAATGTTCAAAATTATGCGTTTTTGCACAAAAGCCCTAAGAATTTTTGGGTTTGCATGAAACACCCCAAGTTTTTTCGGGTTTGCACAAAACACCCTAAAAATTTTTCTTTTTTTTTAGATTATTGAACAAGATATCCTCAATTGAATTCTAAGTTCAAAACCCAAGAAATTTTCGGATTTGCAAACACCCCCCCAATTTTTTGGATTTTATTTAACCCCCCCAATTTTCGGAGTTTGAACAAAAATCCCCAATGTAGACCCTAAATTTGTTAAATTGATCATGAATCTCACAAAATATGATAATCACTCATAACTACCCAAGATTCAATGACCAATTCATTCATGAATTCATAAAAAATTACAAGATCAAGTTAGAAAAACAATACCTTGGTAGATGAGTGGAGGTGGAAGAAGAAAAGATCCGAGAACTTGAAGAAGAAGCCCTCCAATTCCAAAATGCCCTTGATCCGATGGAGTTTTTTTTTCGGGTTGGTTTTGGGAATTTTTTTTCGGGTTTGGTTTTGGGGAGAGATGGAAAGAGAAAACAATGGGGAAGAAGAAAGGGGGCTGCGGTTTTTGAGGCAGCAGGTTGGAGGTATCGATGCTAGCATCGATGCTACCACCAATAGCTTTTGGGCCAGCCGGCCCAACACGGCTTTTTCTTTTTTTTTCTTTTTTTTTCTGGGCCTGTGATATTGGGCCTATTTATTCTGTATATATATATATATATATATATATATATATATATATATATATATTGTTATTGGTTTTTTTGCTTTTGTTTTTGTTTGGGCCATAGAAAATGGCCTAAAAGATATATTTGATTTTTAACATATTTATTTTTTATATATATTTTTTTCATGTTACTTCTACAATGTTTTTTTTTATTTTTTATTTTTTTACGAAATATGTATAGATATATGTATTTTTTAAGCCTATGTTACTTATTCAAATTTTGTTATGTTTTTTTAAGAAACAAAAGAAAAATTAGTTTTTTTTTCTTTTTTTTTTACAGATAATGAGGTTCATGAAGAACCAACACCTCTTCCTCTTCGAGCGTAGAAAATTCTAAAAATGGTTTTAGACATTGACCATTTATTTTAAAAATATTACCATTTTTAGGAATTTCTATCTCGACAGCCCCATGCGAAAAAACTTCTTTGACAAAAAATAGACCTGTTCATCTTGATCTCAATTTTTCAGGAAAAAGATATAATTTTGAATTGTATAATAAAACTTTCTATCCTGGAGAGAAATTTTTTCGTAAAATTGATTTGTCATGAAAAATTTTGGTTTTCTCTTTGTAAATTTTTGAGTTTATGTATGCATCATTTCGAATTTCTTCCAACTCGTTTATTTGGAGCAACCTGTTCTTACCTGCTGAGTCTAAGTCAAAATTTAACTGTTTTATTGCCCACATTGCTCGATGTTCCAACTCTACTGGTAGATGACAAGCTTTCCCGAATACCAGTCTGTATGGTGACATCCCCAAATTGGCCTTAAAAGTTGTTCTATACGCCCACAGAGCATCACACAATTTTATAGACCAATCTTTTCTGTTATGATTAACTGTTTTTTCTAAGATTTGTTTGATCTGCCTGTTTGTGACCTCTACTTGTCCACTGGTTTGGGGGTGATAAGGAGTTGACAATTTGTGTGTGATTGAATATTTCCTCATCAAAGCCTCGAAAGAATGGTTACAGAAATGTGTACCATTATCACTGATGATCGCTCGAGGTACTCCAAACCGGGCAAAAATATTCTCTTTAAAAAACTTGACAACGACCTTGTTGTCATTAATTTTGCAAGCTACCGCCTTAACCCATTTTGACATGTATTCAACGGCTACTAGAATGTAAACATTTCCAAAGGAATTTGGAAATGGTCCCATGAAATCGATACCCCACAGATCAAAAAGTTCAACGGATAAGATGGGTTGTAAGGGCATCATATTTCTTCTAGTGACCTTTCCTAAAAGCTGACAGCGGTTACAGGTTTTGCAAAACTCGAATGTCCTTGAAGAGAGTAGGTCAATACAGCCTAGATTAGAGAACTTTTTTAGCTGTTATTCTCAAACCAAAGTGGCACCCACAGGCTTGCTCATGACAAAAGGATAGAACACTCCTAGTTTCTTCAGTGAGAACACACCTCCTAAAGATCTGATCAGGACAGTATTTGAACAGATATGGATCATCCCAGTAAAAGTATTTTACTTGGGAGAGAAAACGAGATCTATCCTGTTTGGACCAATGAGAAGGGATCTGGTTCATGACTATGTAGTTCATAATGTCAGCGAACCATGGAACAGATTGGATTTCTAGGAGTTGTTCATCTGGGAAATGTTCATTGATCGGAACGGTTGATGTTGGTGCATTTGGGAGTCGAGAGAGGTGATCTGCTACAGGGTTCTCCGTTCCCCTTCTATCAAGAATTTGAATGTCAAACTCTTGAAGAAGGAGAATCCATCTAATGAGCCGTGCTTTAGCATCCTTTTTGGTCAAAAGATACTTTAGTGCGGCATGATCTGTGAAAACTTTGGTTAAGGAACCGATGAGGTAAGACCTGAATTTTTCTAAGGCAAAAACTAAAGCTAAAAACTCTTTCTTTGTGACAAAGTAGTTTTGCTGGGCATCATTCAGAGTCCTACTGGCGTAGTAGATCACATGTGGTTTTCCATCAAACCGTTGTCCTAAAACAACACCGATTGCAGAATCAGATGCATCACACATCAATTCGAAGGGTAAGGTCCAGTCCGGTGCATGAATGATAGGAGCTGTGGTTAGCTCCTTTTTCAGGTATTCAAAAGATTTGAGGCAGTCGGGAGAGAAGACAAATGATGTATCCTTGGCTAAGAGATTGGTCAAGGGTCTAGCAATCTTGCTGAAATCCTTGATGAAACGTTGGTAAAAACCAGCATGACCAAGAAATAATCTAACATCTTTGACTGTTTTGGAAGGAGGGAGATTGGAAATGAGATCTACCTTAGCTTTGTCCACTTTGATTCCCCTATTGGAAACTACATGTCCTAAGACAATGCCTTGTTTGACCATGAAATGATATTTCTCCCAATTGAGAGTCAGATTTTTCTCCCTACACCGTTCTAGGACCAGTTTAAGATGATGCAAACATTGGGAAAATATGTCCCCAAAGATGGAAAAGTCATCCATAAAAATTTTGATAAATCGCTCTACCATGTCGGAAAAATGCTGATCATGCAACGTTGGAATGTGGCCGGTGCGTTGCATAATCCAAAAGGCATGCGTCGGTAAGCGAATGTTCCATACGGACAAGTGAAGATGGTTTTCTCCTGATCTTCTGGAGCGAAAGGGATTTGATTGTAACCTGAATATCCATCCAGGAAACAATAGAACTCGTGTCCTGCTAAACGCTCTAACATTTGGTCAATGAAAGGAAGAGGGAAATGATCTTTCCGAGTGGCTGAGTTGAGTTTTCGATAGTCAATACAAACTCGCCATCCAGTTTGGATTCGAGTGGGAATCAGCTCATTAGCCTCATTTTGGATCACGGTGATCCCAGATTTTTTTGGAACAACTTTGACCGGACTCACCTATGAACTATCAGAAATGGGATAAATGATCTCATGATCAAGACATTTCAGAATGTCTTTCCTAACGGCTTCTTTCATCACTGGGTTTAACCTACGTTGACGATCTCTAGTAGGTTTGCATTATCTATCAAATGGATTCGGTGTTGAACAATGGTTGGACTAATCCCTTTGATATCAGCCATGGTCCATCCAATGGCTTCCCTATTCTCTCTTAAAATAGCTAAGAGAGCTTCTTTTTGACCGGTAGTCAACTCAGAAGAAATGATAACTGGTAAAGACTCGTTCTCCCCTAAGTAGGCATACTCTAGATTTTCGGGTAGAGGTTTGAGCTCTAACTTAGGGGGGTCCTCCACAGATGGGTGAAGCTGGACTCGGGGTTCTATCTCTAAAGGTTCTCGTTGCCAGCCAATAGCAAAAACATGATTGTCCAGTGGTTCTATATCTAGTTCGTCATCAGAAAGCTCCTCAATCATTAAATCAGATGCATTTGTATCAGACTCACACTCCCTTTTGTTGTTCACTGGATATTCCTTGAATGAAATTCACTTCCATGGATTCATCAGATGGATCACTAGGTTGTCTCCCTAAGTTGAAAATATTGAGGTCAACAGTCATATTCCCAAAAGATAGTTTCATCTGACCGGTTCTACAATTTACCAAAGCATTTGAGGTGGCTAAGAACGGTCTTCCTAGAATGATGGGGATTTGACTTTTAAGATTGGAAACGGGCTGCGTTTCCAAGACAATAAAATCAACAGGGAAAATGACTCTCCAACCTTTATCAGAACATCCTCTACCTCTCCTTTGGGAATTTTTACAGATCTATCAGCTAACTGTAGAGTGCATCTTGTCGGTTTAAGTTCTCCTACACCTAGCTGTTGATAGACTGAATAAGGAAGGAGGTTGATACTGGCTCCCAAGTCTAGAAGTGCCTTATCAATGTGAGTGTTACCTATGACGCAAGGAATTATGGGACAACCAGGGTCCTTATATTTCAACGGCATGGGTTTCGAAAAAATTTCACTGAGGTTGGCAGCTAAGAAGACTTTCTTGGGGACATTGGTGGTTCTTTTCTTAGTGCATAGGTCCTTCAAGAACTTTGCATAAGAGGGAATTTGTTCGATTGCATCTAGGAGAGGGATGTTGATCTTGACCTGTTTAAACGTTTCTAGGATTTTCTCAACATGCGGGGAGTTTTTCCTAGGTTTGAGTCTATCTGGAAAGGGGGCAACGGGCCTATACCTATCTAGATCAGGATCAATCTCAAGTTCAGCATTTTGGTCATCGGAAGGAATTGCTTCATCGGAAGGAGTGTTTTGAATGGGAGACGGGGTTTGATCCGGTGGCATTCTAACTTGATTGTCTATTTGTTTCCCTGATCTCAGAGTGTGAATTGCATTCAATTGAGCTGGATTGTTGGAACTGGATCCAGTGTCTTTAGGGTTTGCAACAGGTTGACTTGGGAATTTTTCTTTTTCTCTCTCACTTACGACAGTGGCTAGTTGCCCAAGTTGGATTTCTAACCGGGCTATGGCTTGAGTGTTCGAGTTGAGCACTTGGCCGGTTGTTTGCATGAAGGAATTTAGAGTGGTGGATGATTGGATCAACATGTTGGTAGTTTGTGTAGAAGATTTGATCATAGCTTCTAAGCCCTTTTCTAAGACACTCAAACGTTTGTCATGATCAGAATTTGAAGGATTTGTAGGCTAGTGAGGATGAGGATGTTGGTTTGGAAAAGGTGGGTTAGAAAAATTATTCGGTGTATTGAACGGGATAGTGTTTCCCCTAGGGAATTGTTGGTTCGACGCGGGAATGAAGTTTTGATTTCCATGAGAATTTTCTTGGTTCCAAGCAAAGTTGGGATGATTTCTCCAACCTGGATTATAGGTTGGAGAAAATGGATTATTTCTAGGGCGCTGGAATGCAGCATTCATCTGTTCTAAAGCATGGTTGTTTCCTAGGGGAGGGCATTCCTCTGAAACATGGGTAGAAGACTGACAGTTATGACATCCCGGGGCAGAAATATGATTGATTTGAGCTGAAGCTCGTTCCTTAACTTCTAAGGCTTCTAATCTCCGCAGAATCGTCGCCATCTTCACTTCAGACGTAATGTTTGACTCCAGGAAAAGATCACTAGACTTAGATTAGGGAACTGATGAAACCCTGTCATCACAGTGTTCCTACTGTATTATTTTCTCGGATAAACTCTCTAGAAATTCCCAAGCTTCATCTGCGTTTTTCCTCATAAAATCTCCCTGCCACATCGATTCTAAAGATGTTTTTGAAGAATAGTCCAATCCTTCATATATGACTTGGCATAATCGTCATTTTTCTAGACCATGATGAGGACATTGGATTAAAAGATCTTTGAATCGGTCGAAATATTTTCAGAATGGCTCTCCCGAGATAATTTTGAAGTTTTGAATGCTGTTCCTAAGCTTTACTGTTTTGTGAATAGAGAAAAATTTCTTAAGAAAAACGGTGATAAATTTCTCCCAAGTTGAGATGGAATTTGTCGGTAAGCTGTATAGCCATTTTTTAGCTTTGTCCTTAAGGGCAAATGGAATAAATCTGAGCTTAATTGTATCTTCGGTTAATTCTCTCATTTAAATCATAATACACACTTCCTCAAATTCCGAGATAAAAATATATGCATCTTCTGTTTCATTACCTAGGAATTTAGAAAGCATGTTTATGTAATGCGGTCTAAGATCGAAATTTGCTCCATTTACTTCGGAGAGTCTTATGCAAGATAGAATTGCATTTCTGGTGGGGTAACACATATCCTGAAGGACAGGTTGATTTGCCATTTCTTGAATTGGTTCAACACGGATTAAACGATGAGAATTATCCCGAACCCAAGTTTGCATACACCTTAAAAAAAATTCTTTTTAAGGAAAGAAAGAAAATTAGTTTTTTTTAATATGAAAAGATAAAGAAAAGAAAAATCCTAACTAAAACAAATCAAAGCAATCATTTTTCAATCAACTCTAATTCTAGGATTTAGCCTAACTCAACTAGACCAGCTCCTAACCAAAAACTCCTACAGCGAAAAGATTAAAGTTTTAGCCAGGTAGTTAGCCAGGTAAGGATAGTACTAGAGGGAGATCAGAGATTAATTAAGTACATCGTTCCTTACGGAGCGCTTTACGCAACCCCTAAACCTTACCTTAGACACCAACTAATCTGAGAAAACTTAAACCGGTTCACTTAAGAATTTCTTGTTCCTTATTAAGCTCGAATCCTTAGGGGCCAACGTCTAATTAGTTTTAGAAGGCTTGGGTTTGTGAAGTGAGGAATTAGTGATTTGTGGGCTAAGGAAAGGGTGATGAAATCCCTTACCTTATCTTGATTGGGGTTTTGCCCTTAAGAATGTTTTAAGTGTATGCCAAATCAAGTGCTACAATCACTTTGGTGAATTCCTACACTATATGAAATGCAACCCTAGAAATTAAAAGCGACTAAAAAGGATGATAAAAAGAAAATATTTTTTTTAATTATGGTCAACAACAATCAAATGTGAGAAGAGGACTCTTGTTTGAATTTATTATCTTGTTAGTTAATGTCCAAGTGAAAGGTGGATTTTATTATGGTCAACAAAAATAAAATCTTTTTGTTTTTTTAAATCCTAAGTGTTGTTGGACCCTAGAGGGGGGGGGGTGATTAGGGTCTTATGCTAATCTAATCCGATTAAAATACCAATTAAAACTAATTAATAAGTTATCCTAGCAAGTATGAAATAAACAATTATATAAGCTAGGATAAGCAATATGAACTAAGGGATATATCCTAGCAAAGAGATATGCTATATGATATATGCAAGGATATAAAACTAACACAAGGGGTAAACAATTTAATTACAAATGTGATAGGGCAAAATGATCAACAAGCAATACACAATGGCGATGAAGATATGAACATGAAAATAAGTACGCCAATGCAATCACAAACACAGGATATGTTTACGAGGTTCGGTCCCCACGACCTACGTCCCCGCTCCTCACCTCGAGGAGATCTCCACTATCACAATCGGGTTTTCTACGTTCATCCGAACAACGTTTACACCTCATAATACAATCACTATGCAATCACACCTCACACACTAAGTGTTGGTCCTAGCCCGTGTCCTCCTCCTCAAGTGCTCGGTTACAACCTCTCCCTAGGCACATCAACCGACGCCACTCCTCTTGGATTCGACCCCGTCTCTCACTACACACTTCTCTCGGTGTACAAGTGTATTACAAGTGAATCCTCATAATTTGGCTCAATACAAAGTGTTTGTTCTCTACAATGAATGAGAACGAATTATAAGCTCACTCTCTAAGATACACAATCCCACAACCCAATTATACTATGAGTGTAAATACAATAAGCTCAATGGTTGTGTGTGTACAAAGAGATACATAAAATCAACTAAACTCAATATAAACACTAGCTTAATAAAATGATAATCAAACAATAAAATGTAAAGCTAGATTGAGTTTAGAAAACTTCTCCAATAAATGACAAGAGTGAGAGAGAGAGATGATTTGAAGCCCAAACACCAAAGATTATCTCCTCAAGCCCTTGTGAAATTATCTTCACAAACCAAACTCTTAAACACTCTTTTAAACAAACACAAAACACCCTTAAACTTGTTTAAACAATTCTCTTCATTAGTCAAAGAAGAGATCAGCAATGGGGTATTTATACCCTCTAAAAATCTCAGCCAAAACCCCAAAACAAATGACAAAAACAACCCCAGCAAACAACTCAGGAAATAACTGTTGGAAAAGCAACGGTCATATTGGCGGTCGACCGGCGGAAATATCGGTCGACCGACGAAGCACAAAAACACGAAGAAACAGTTCTGGACCATCATCGGTCGACCGGTGCGGTCGACCGGACCGGTCGACCGATAGACTCTCTGTCACATACTGACGAAAAAACAATTGAGCGGTCGACCGGTGCGGTCGACCGAAAACTGATACTTGAAAATCTGTTTTTGAAAACTGTTTTTCTGATTTTAAAACACTGTTTAAAAATATCAAATAAATTCCAAAAAATGTAAAACTTTGGGGAATGATTGTAGACATGATAATAAACATGCTACAACGACTGATTTTGAAAAAGGACTTCCCAAATGAAAAATATCATCATTTTGCAAATATGTTCAAAAACATGAAAACCTGGAAATTGATATTTTGATATTTTGACTCAAACAACATTTTAAAACCTTATGAAATGATTGTATAGACTTGATAAAAGATATAACATGTTGTTATGAAGTCTATAACCTAGAAATACAATATTTTCATAAGATTGCATATTCTATGCAATATATTCAAAACACTAAGTATGATTTCATTAAATATAAGCTTGTTAAAGGTGAAATCATATATGGGCATATAAACATGAAAGCTCAAAACTATGTATGTATATATATAAAACTATATATATGCATAGAAACCAAAACTTGTGTGTGTGTGTGTGTGTGTGTATATATATATATATATATATATATATACAAGGAAACCAATAAAATATGTGTGTATAGATAATTAAGCTTAGAGTACTTAACACACATAATATAAATCCTAAACTACATTACCCAAGCAATCTTGATCTTCATTGTAGCTCAACTTGGTACACGTTGCGAATGAAGCTTGAACTTGATTTTTAACTTGAATTGTATAAGCTTCACCCCGACATTCCGCCAACCTCCTTTGGATATGATCGTTGAAGCGCAATCCATCCAACCTCTAACAACGTTGTTTGTCTATAATAAATAAGAAAACAAAAATACTAGACAAACAACATTAGTGGTAAATTGTTTGTTAAACATCGTCAAAACAAGAAGGCCAACAAGTGTCTCTAATTGTGAAGCTAACTAAAAAGGGTGGAATTAAAAACTAGAAAGAAGACTTACCCAAAAGTAATTCTCTAAATTCTTGATCTTCAATCCAAGACTTTCAAGCTCCAAGCGGTTCCTTCACAAGAAAAACACACAAGTTAAAGAACCAAATTAATAAAATCCTATTTTAGCACCTTCCCCGGCAATGGCGCTAAAAACTTGATGCGGCATAATTATGTACCAAAATTGCAAGTGCACAATTGATCAAGTTATAATATAAAAATATCCATCCCACGAGGAAGGTGATTTTAAGAGATTATTAGCAATGATTCTTATGTTTTGTGCGTGACAATTAGCAATAAAGAATAAGTGTGATTGTGATGAGTGGTTGTTTTGATTTATGTGCAAGAGATAATAAATTGAATTTTAGAGAAGAAAGAATTAAAGAATAAATGAAATCACAAGGCAAGAAAGAAGAATGAATAAAATCGAGAAATAAAACCAAGAATGAAAAGAAAAGTTAAGAAAGTTAAGATGGAGGATTCAAAAGAGGTAAGAAATTTATAATATAATCCACTTGCTAATTTCAATTACAAAATACAAACTATTCTCTTTTTATCATAATTCAACTTAGATTTATTAAGCATAGACTATCAAACCATTTAAGGAAAGTATAACCTATCAAATTATCATCTAAGTTAAAATTAATATTCATGATAAGAACAACAATAAGATAACAATCCTAGAATTCATAAGCATAACCTATCAAACCATTTAAGATAAGTATAGATTATCAAATTCTTCTTCTACCGATTAGTTCTCTAGTTGATAATCCTAAACATGAACATTTTAAGTGAAAGAGAATAAATTGCATAATATAAAGGAAATTAGACTAGCATCATATAATTCTAAGATTCATACAAGAATTAAATTCACATCTTAAGAAATAAAAACAAGAAGAAAAAGAACTAATTACAAAATTAAAAAGAAAAGAAAAATCTAAACTATGAACAAGAAATAAATCTAACTACAAAGAATAAAAATCTAAACTACAAAAATATATTACAGAAATTAAATGTAAGAAAATAAATCTACTCTACAAATTAAAGTGCAAAAAGAAATAAAAAGATAAGAAAATAAATCTATACTACAAGCATGAATTTAAATCTAACTAATAAGCAATAATAAAGAAATTACTAAAAAATAAAAGAGAAAAAAAAATGCAAACCTTCAAATTGCTCTTCATCTCCATCCTCATCATTCAACAAAGAGGAGAAAAGAAAATTTAAAGAGGAGAAAAATTATTATTATTAATTGCAACTAAAGTTATAATTTTTAGAAGGCCTTCTCAATTAAGAGTAGTCCTCCTCTCTAAATGGAGTTACAAATTTTTTCACACCTCTAACCCCTCACTCTCTATCCCTATTTATAGTAAACATCAGTGAGTGAGAGCCATTGGATTGAAATCTTATCCAAAAACATTAATTTTTAGCATTTGATTCGTAACAAACTGCCTAGTGTATCGATACCAGCATCGATAGGGGTATCGATGCTGGCATCGATACAGGCATCGATGCCCCCATCGATGTAGGCATCGATGCCTGCCTCTCTCTGGTTGCTGTCCGAACTTGTTTCTTCTTGTGGGCTTTAGGCTTGGACAAATCTTTGATTCCTTCTTTTATTGGGCTTTGGCATTTCTTGGGCTTTACTTCTTCTTCTTAGCTTGGGCTTTTGGATAATTTGGAAATTGATTTTCCAATGGGCTTCTTTGCTTCATTTCCTCATTTAATCAATGAGTTTTTGTTGAGAGATTAGAGTTTGAGATTTATTCTTCATTAACCTGCAATTAAAAGATAAAAACAATTATTAGTGGTATATTTATTCATATAAAATAGATAATGAGGGTATAAAACTGTAATAAAATGTGATTATCAGATCTAAACTCATCCCCATCAATCCTAAGCATGAAAAATATTGATATTAACATGTATGAACTAAACTGAAACATAACTTTCATGTACAAATACACAAATAAAACCCTAAACATGTGTATTTATGTTTTAAAACATTTTTAAAACAAAACTCATGTTAAATCTCTTATAAAAACATTTCAGAACTAGATTTTCGAGTCACAAAACGTTGATGGGTTTTTAACATTCTGAAATAACGTATCTTCCCTCTATATGCTATAAAAATCAATCCTTTGTACAAAAATATCATTTTTGGCTCATCAAAACTCATGAAAACCATTTGAAAACATTTAGAAAATAGGAACAAGGTTAGGCCAGATGTTACTCGCCTCTGGGGTGATGAGAAACTCCTGGATCTGAGAGAGAGTGGTTCCCCTTCGCTGCAACGTGAAGATTTCAACGAAAATCCTCCAAGTTCTTCCCCAAATCACCAAGAACAAGGCTAGGGTTTGAGATAGGGGAGAGGGGCTAGGGTTTTCTCTGATCTGAAGATGAGAGGGGATGATTTCGGGTGAAGGGGAATATATACGAACAGTTAAACCCGACCCAAACCCGAACCAAATCAAAACAGACCTAAAACCTGAAAAAACTGGAAATCAGTGTATCAGTCGACTGATGTGTCGACTGATATAGTTAGTCGACTGATGTGTCGACTGATCTGAAAAATTTTAGTTTTTGTGCATGTTTTGCTTATTTGCAAAACCAACGCACAAAACTCTACACCCATACTCTCATATCATCTCAAATAACTTGTTATCATGTACATCAATGACCTCAAGCTATTTATCATAAGAGAATTATTTATTTACTAATAATTCACATATTTTCATATAAAAATTTTTGGGGTTTTCCATTTTCCCCCCCCCCCCCCTTAGAAGAATTTCGTCCTTGAAATTCGGAAACCATATGCATCTCACCATTTGAACTTCCAGATAAACATATAGAGATATTTATACTTAACGATCTAAAATGGTAATATTCCCGCTCAAACCCTAATCTAGTGGAACTAGTACATCGGGTGAAAAATCCAAACAAGGAACCCCCCATATATATACTATGTGTTCTGAAAGATTAAGAATTAAGCGCAAATATTCCCAATATAGTGTTAAATGTAAATATAACCAAAGATATAAACATCATACAAGATACACATCATAAAAAAATTTAATTTACCTGTTCAAACAGGTGTGAGTAGTCACGACGCAAATCCTCTTCGCGCTCCCAAGAAATCTCCTCAATGCCTCATCGGTTCCACTGAACTTCCACCAAGGGAATTATATTGTTTCTAAGTCTCTTGTCCTCTCTGGCAAGAATACGAACCGGAATCTCGACAGTAGTCAAATCCTCCTGAAGCTTAATCTCTGGTGTATCCAATACTCGTTGCTGCTCCTCATCATGCAAGTGTTTCTTGAGCATAGAAACATGAAATACATTGTGTATACTAGACATCGATGTTGGAAGATCTAGTCTGTATGACACAACTCCAATGCACTCCAAAATCTGGAATGGTCCAATATATCTCGACGCAAGCTTCCCCCGTCGTTCGAATCGCTGCACGCCCTTCATAGGTGATACCTTCAATATAACTGAATCCCCAACCTGAAACTCCAAGGATCTTCGCCTCTTATCTGCATAGCTCTTCTGCCGACTCTGAGCGGCTAGAATCCACTCCCTGATCAATGCTATCTTCTCGGTAGTCTGCCTCTCCAGCTCTGGTCCAAGCATCAAGCTATCCTCCAGCTCTGCCCAACATATCGGTGATCTACAGGGTCTCCCGTACAATGCCTCATACGGAGCCATACCGATTGTCGCTTGATAACTGTTGTTATAAGCGAACTCTATCAATGGAATATGATCCTCCCAGCTACCATGAAAGTCAATGACACAAGCCCGTAACATGTCTTCCAACACCTGATTTATTCTCTCTGTCTGACCATCCGTTTGTGGGTGGAAAACACTGCTGAATGATAGTCTGCTGCCAAAAGAGTCCTGAAAACTCCTCCAAAAGTGCGAAGTGAACACCGAACCTCGATCCGATACAATCGTGTCTAGAACTCCATGAAGTCGAACTATCTCTCGGATAAATATCATTGCATATGCCTCGGTGGTATAGGTAGTCCTCACTGGAATGAAATGTGCCGACTTCGTCAACCGGTCCACAATCACCCAAACTGAATCATTCCCCTTCTTCGACTTCGGTAACCCTACAATGAAGTCCATAGAAATGTCCGCCCACTTCCACTCTGGAATGGGTAAAGGCTGAAGTGTTCCTGCCGGTCTCTAATGCTCTGCCTTCACCTGCTGACAGGTAAAACACTTAGCCACATACTCTGAAATCTCCCTTCGCATACCACTCCACCAAAAGTGTCTCTTTAGGTCCTTGTACATCTTAGTAGTCCCTGGATGCACTGTGTACCGAGTACGATGAGCTTCATCAAGTAACTCTCTCTTCAGCTCGGCACTGGCTGGCATGACTAGCCTACCCTTTATCCGGAGACCTTCATCTGCTCCAATGAGCCAATCAGTCTTAGGCTCCTTAGAAATCTCCTCCTTTCAGATTTGAATCCAAGAGTCTCCCAACTGAGCTCTGACAACTCTATCACTCCAAGATGGCTGCACTGATACAGCTCCCAAAAATGCACTGGTTTCTCAAATCTCGGGTCTAAAATCAAATTGACTAAGAGTGATAAGATCCCGATGTAATGAACATCTCAAAGCTGAAACCCGATGTCGACGCTTCCTGCTTAAGGCATCTGCTACGACGTTCACCTTCCCCGGATGATACTGAATCGCGAACTCGTAGTCCTTGATAAACTCAACCCACCTCCTCTGTCTCTGATTGAGTTCCTTCTGAGAAAAGAGGTACTTCAGATTCTGATGGTCTATGAACAACTCAAACTGTACTCCATATAAGTAGTGCCTCCATGACTTCAGTGCAAATACAACTACTGCTAACTCCAAGTCATGAGTGGGATAGTTCTACTAATGCACCCTCAACTGCCTTGAGATATAAGCTACTACCCTCTGAGTCTGCATCAATACGCCTCTTAAGCCTGCCAATGATGCATCTGTATATACGACGAATGTCCTGTCGCTGCTCGGAATAGTCAAAACCGACGTTGTAGTTAGCTTAGCCTTTAAAATATCAAAGGCCTTCTAGCACTCCATGCTCCATTTGAACTGTACACCCTTCTTCGTAAGGTGTGTAATCGGCGTCGCAATCTTTGAGAACTCCTGAATGAATTTCCTGTAATATCCAGCTAAACCCAAAAAGCTGCGAATCTTTATCACCGTCTTCGGTGGCTCCCAATCAAGAATTGTCATGACCTTAGCTGGATCCACTGCTATGCCCTCTCTACTGATGACGTGGCCAAAAAATCTGACTTCTGAAAGCCAAAATTTGCACTTGCTGAACTTGGCATACAGCTGATGCTCCTGCAGAGCCCTCAACACTATCCGTAGATGCTCCTCGTGATCTGCCTCCGATCTCGAGTAAATAAGAATATCATCGATGAAAACGATCACAAACTGATCTAAGAAGGGACGAAAAACCCAATTTATTAAGTCCATGAATACCGCGGGTGCATTGGTCAACCCAAATAGCATGGCCAAGAACTCAAAAGATCCATATCTAGTAAGAAAGGCGGTCTTGGGAATATCCATCTCCCGAACCCGCAACTGATGATAGCCAGAACAAAGATCAATCTTCGAGAAATACTGCGCTCCCTGCAACTGGTCAAACAAGTCATCAATCCTAGATAGTGGGTACCTATTCCGGATAGTGACCTTGTTCAACTCTCTATAATCTATGCATAATCTCATACTACCGTCCTTCTTCTTCACGAAGAGGACCGACGCGTCCTACGGAGAATGACTCCGGCGAATAAAATCCTGAGCTAACAACTCGTCTAACTGGGTCTGAAGCTCCCTCATCTCAGCTGGTGCCATGTGATAGGGTGCGCGGGATATCGGGGCTGTGCCTAGCTACAACTCAATACAGAACTCTACCTCTCTCACCGGAGGTAATCCAGGTATGTCCTGAAAGATATCCTGATACTCTGAGACAACTCTAGTCTCCAATAACTCAACACCCTGATCCAGCCACATCACCTCCTCGATGTACGCCAGAAATGACTTCGCAAATCGGTTGCCCTGAGAGGTGGCTACAATCATCTCGGACCCATCGGACGCTCGTAACTTGACTGTCTTCGCAAAGCAGTCAATACTAATATGGTAGGAAGACAACCAATCTATACCAAGGATGACATAGAACTCGGACATATGCAACACTATCAAATCAACTATGAACTCCGACTCGTCTAAACTGACGGTACACCTCCTACAAACGCTCTCCAGAAGCGATACCTCACCTAAAGGGGTGGAAACAGATACATGGGTGTCTAGAGACTGAGCTACGAGCTGGAGTCTAGTCATAAATGCATGAGAGATGAAAGAATGCGAAGTTTCCGAATCGAAAAGAATACGGGCGGGGAAAGAATCCACAAGGAACGTACCCTCCACTACGGCTCCGCTAGCTCCATGATCACGGGGAACTACTGCATAAACCCTGCCTGTGACTGAAGACTGCTCTGCTACTGGAGATGGAGAATATGGGACAATCTGCCCCTGAGGAACCTCCTGAACTGCTCGAATCTGCCCCTCAGTCCTCTGACCTGCTAGCGGCGTCTCAAGGCTGTTCTGCTGGCCCTGACCTCTGCCCTGCTGGCGCTGCTGCTGGTTCGGACCCTTGCCCTGCTGGGCTCCTGCTGGTGCGCTACGACACTCCGAGACATTATGCCCGACCTTGTGACAGTTAAAACAAGATCCCTGGAACTTGTGCTGCTGATACGCTCTCTGATCCTGCTGGGGTCCCTTTTTATAAGGGCCTTGATGCTGCTGCTGATGTCCAGAAAAGATCTCTTGTTCTTACCTTTGTCCCCGCTCTGCCCTGTCTTGGTCTTCCCTTCCTTATCTTTCTGGAACATAATAGTCTCAATCTCCTGTGAAGTGGCGGCCTCAGCTACCTCCCTAACTGAATAGAACCTCCTCGAGATGAGGTATCGGCGGAGATTAGGGCGAAGCCCTGCCAAGAACATCTGAGCCTGACGCTCTCCTGTCTACCACATACCCGTGAAATGTAGCAACTCCATGAACCTGCTCTCAAAGTCTGCAACTGTCATGTCCCTCTGGGTCAACCGGGACAACTCAAGCTCCTTCCCAGTCCGTACTACAGAAGAAATGTACTGCCCATCAAAGAAGTAAATAAAGTCCTTCCACGTGAGGGTCATCATCTGATCTGGAGTAAACTAGAGTCGGTACCATCTCCCGACATCTCCCTTCAGGCTGTAGGATGCTAACCTCTGCTTCTGCACTGAGTCCACACTGAGTATGTTAAGTATATTGCTCACATCCTCCTTCCACTTATGGGCCGTAAGAGGGTCTGGTGACCCCTGGAACTCTGGTGCCCTCATCTTCTGGTACCTCTCTACCATACGGAGCCAAGCCTCCTACTCTGTGGCTCTATCTGGGACTGCTAGAGGAATGGTTACAGGCGTGATCTCTGGGGATCTCTCTCTGACAGGAACGGCGGGTATCCCCTGCTACTGAGCTACCGGTGGTGGTGGTGTCTGTGGTGCTATATGAGTCATCACCAACTCCTCAATGGCTATCATCCTGGCAATAAGAGGAGCCATAATATCCACCAAGTACGGAGGAGCCTGCTGCGGCTTGGGTGATGCCTGCTGTGGCTCGGTCTGAGCCGACTGCTGCTCAGGTGGAGCCTGCTATGACTCTGCTTGTCCAGCTCTCCGAGTATGAGGTCTACCACGTCCTGCCATCTCTCTCTGATGATAAGAAAAATAAAAGTTTATGAGTCAAAGTAGACCTCTATAAATAGCGTATCATAATATAATTTTCACAACATATAGTATTTGCACAAATACTTTAAACTTATACAAAAATAGTTGTCATAAAAAAATTCTCAAATTTTGAGATATACGCATATATCGTCCTCACTCATACTAGGAAATCCTTACAAACTCTATACATGAATCCTAAGAAACTCTATCCTAACTCCACGACTCAACACAGGATGATCCTAAGGATACTGGAACTAGAGCTTTGATACCATTTGTAACGCCCCGCCCCAGAATCCCCAGAGTCGGTATGCTATTAGATCTGATGAACTGACCTCACAAACCACCACATGTCTTTTCAGCACGTTTTGTCCTCACTCACGCGCTCCCTAGAAAACTTCCCAGGGGGTCACCCATCCTAGAATTTTTCCAGGCAAAGCACGCTTAACTTTGGAGTTTCTAAGGGTTGAGTTCCTAAAAAGAAGATGCATCTTAGTGGTATGAGTATTCCAATCAAATATATCAATACTAATCACATCACCCTCTCAAGGGTTGGGGTATTACAAACTCCCCCACTTAAACTCGCAACGTCCTCGTTACGTCAAATCATATCATCCAAGACCGTACCATCCGTGTGAGATTCTAGAGGTAGCTCCTACAGCCTCAAGAGGTGGCTCCCGCCCTCTCGACGTAGCACTTTGCACCGCATAGCACTTAGCTCTCACAATTCCGATTGGCTTGGCTCTGATACCAACTGTGACGCCCCTGGGTTCGCACAAGGCTGCAGTCCTAGGTAAAATCAAGAATGTCAAACCTGCCATGCATCACACTGTGTAATAACATGTTTCACCATCATAATTAACATCTATCTAGTAGAGTCAACAACAGGTGTAGGTACAAAAGCATGTAAAAGGTAATGCAAGAAATAACTGATAAAATAATAGTGATCACAATAATATCTCATCATCCAACATACAGAAATATATAGTCAATGTCTGAATAGATAAACTGGAATACTCAACAAGTCTCAAATACAAATATCCAATAAGAGGAAATAAGGCATATAGCCTTTACAACTTCTAGAATAAGACTCTCAAATGTCTATACAAAAGTCTACTGTGGAACTCCAAAAGAAACATATAACTAAATAGACAGCTAAAGCTAAAGTGCATCGCCATCAACTTGCGACTCTCCGGGCTCCTGGCTCGTTACCTGAAAGGGGGAGGGACAACGAGCGTCAAAGCGCTAGCGAGCAACATCACAACCAACCCTAAAGGAACGAGGCTCGTTGTATAAGAAAATACAGATAACACATAATAGATCTAAAATTTATTGATCTTACTAAAGAGGATTTTAGTATTTAGAAATTTACAACACGAGCATAGGTACGTCGAGCGAAATAATCCAAACAAGGAAACCCTCATGTATATACCTTGTATCTCAAATTGTAAATCCCTAAACACCAAACCCGAGGTTCTAGTACAAGAACAATAATAAAAGAAATACAACTAATCTCAGAGCATAAATACAGTATCATGTCATAGCCTACATGAGTATCATGTTATTACTTACATGAATATCATGTCATAATCTACATAAGTGTCATGTCATAAACTCCTGTGAGAAAGTCATATACAGGGTTAAGAAATATGTCCGATACAGGAACTAGATACTATGGTTTCCAAACACATGGAATAAGTGGCAAATGTCCAACACGAGGACTGAAATGGATTATAGTCCAACACGAGGACTTCTATGGATTATAGTCCAACACAAGGACTGTGCAACAGTGAAAAGTATATGCGGAAAGATATACAAAATCTAAACTCGCATGAGTCTCGGTATACATGTCTAAACTTGTGTCAAAAGTCAACCCACATGTACAGATAAATCACTAACATTGTGAACTAGTGCCAGATCATCGAGGCGACCCCAAAAAGTAACTCAAACAGTTCAAGAATCTGTAAAACCTCTCATCAGTCGACTGATGTGTCGACTGATGACATTAGTTGACTCATATGTCGACCGAAAATCTCAGGCAGCACAGCCTCAGCTCACCAGTCGACTGATCTGTCGACTGATGAACTGAGAAAAACACAATCAACCCGTCAGTCGACTGATCAGTCGACTGACACTAAAATTTCAACCCGTCGGTCGACTGATCAGTCGACCGATTGACTGCAGAAACTCTGCACAGGTTGTTATTCACCCAAAAATTGATCTAAACTCATCCCCATCAATCCCAAGCATGAAAAATACTGATATTAACATGTATGAACTAAACTGAAACATAACTTTCATGTACAAAGACACAAATAAAACCCTAAACATGTGTATTTATGTTTTAAAACATTTTTAAAACAAAACTCATGTTAAATCTCTTATAAAAACATTTCAGATCTAGATTTCCGATTCACAAAACGTTGGTGGGTTTTTAACATTCTGAAATAACGTATCTTCCCTCTATATGCTATAAAAATCAATCCTTTGTATAAAAATATCATTTTTGGCTCATCAAAACTCATGAAAACCATTTGAAAACATTTAGAAAATAGGAACAAGGTTGGGCGAGATGTTACTCGCCTCTGGGGTGATGAGAAACTCCTAGATCTGAGAGAGAGTGGTTCCCCTTCGCTGCAATGTGAAGATTTCGACGAAAATCCTCCAAGTTCTTCCCCAAATCACCAAGAACAAGGCTAGGGTTTGAGATAGGGGAGAGGGGCTAGGGTTTTCTCTGATCTGAAGATGAGAGGGGATGATTTCGGGTGAAGGGGAATATATATGAACAGTTAAACCCGACCCAAACCCGAACCAAATCAAAACAGACCCGAAACCTAAAAAAACTAGAAATCAGCGTATCAGTCGACTGATGTGTCGACTGATACAGTCAGTCGACTGATGTGTCGACTGATTTGGAAAATTTTAGTTTTTGTGCATGTTTTGCTTATTTGCAAAACCAACGCACAAAACTCTACACCCATACTCTTATATCATCTCAAATAACTTGTTATCATGTACATCAATGACCTCAAGCTATTTATCATAAGAGAATTATTTATTTACTAACAATTCACATATTTTCATATAAAAATTTACGGGGTTCTACAGGCGGGTGCTTCCTTAGGCGGAGGAGTGTCCTCCTTATCTAAAATGTGTACTTGAGGGGATTGTGAGGCAGGTAAAGGCGAGTCAGCATCATCTCCAAGATTTATGGACTCACTACGACTAAATTTTTTCCAAGTATCACATGTAAATTCCCCTCTAGCTTGATCATCCCCGATGATAAGGGAAAGATCATCGTAGTGAGTCAACGGTTTATTGACATATTGTCTAAGTTTAGCATTCTTAAAGCTCTTGTCCTGAAAAGTATAGTTGAATTAATTCAATGGAAACATGTAAATAAGATAAGTAATCAAGGGTTATGTAAAAATAGTTTATGTACCTCAATCTACCTATCCAAACATTCAGGATCCATGATGACAGTCTTGGTGCTATCATCCCAACCGGCACCACTAAGATTACAACAAGTTTCCATATCACGGAATCTTGTACGCAAAGTTTTGATGCGGTTCATGATATTTTCCCACTTGAATAATATGTTAAACTTCTCATTAATATGTTGGGAAGCCATATGAAAAGCGGTTCTCTTAAAGCTTTTGTCGGGTTTGTAACCTTTTCTTACCATGTCGATAAGAAATGGAATGAGCTCATCATCGTAACGGGAATCCCAAAACATATGTTTGTTACCCTGAAGACTGCCAGTCTCACTATTTTTTTTATTTGTTGAGGTGTTTTTCCTCCTCTTCTTTGGATTTGGTGATGTTTCTTCCCCTCCTTCTATGAGCACCCATTTGAAACCTGATTCGGGAGTTGAGCCATAACCACTAGTATTAGGACAATGGAATTGTGTAGGCAAAGTAGGAGAACTTAGCATGCTCATGTATGACCCAAAATGAGGGTGCATCGGGAAGTAACTGCCATCATGGAATGACATGTTGGGAAATGCATGAGGTGGTTGCCCAAAGTATGACTGTTGAAAAGGAAAATACCCACTATCGCCTTGATGCAATGACTGAGGGGGTTGATAGGGTAGAGGCTGAGATGGCGCTACACCCTTGCCTTTATGACTATCTTTCCCGTTCAATGATGTATTATCAGCCATCACTAATTAAGTCTATAAGAACAAATTGAGTACACGAAAGATATTGCAAAGCAAAATATAAGAACATGAATACATGAATGAAAAGCAAAATCTAAAAAGTGGACAAACCAAGTTATTGTCACTACATACATGAGCATAAATATTACAACAAATATGAGAATTAAGTCTCAGTAGTTACACCATGATTATACTTATCACAGTAGTCCACGCACATCGCCCAAGCAATGTTATCTCTAAGAGTCTTCCACTCATTTCTTGATTCAGTTTGTTCTCTTTAGGTTTGAGTCTGAGTAAAATTAACTAAATTATTGTCATTCTCATTTGTCACCTCACCATTAATATCTTCATCAATTTCAGACTCGCTGAGTAGTTCGTCGTTTGGATCAACAGTTGCGATGAAATTATGAAGTATCGTGCATGCCAATACGATATCTACTTGTGTATGAAATGGATAATGCGGCTTAGCACACAAAATCTTAAAACGATTCTTCAATGTGCCAAATGCAGATTCAATCTTAGACCTCAAAGAAGAATGTCTTAAATTGAATAATTCCCTTCTATTCTTAGGTGTTTTTCCCGAATGTTCTTTCAAATGATATCGAACACCACAATATGGAGATATGAAACCTGGCATGATAGGGTACCCAGCATCACACAGATAGTATTTGCCTACAATTTTATTAAAACAATTGTTAAAGAAGTCAATTTTGCATATTAAATTTAAAATAGTATAAGTTAAAATTTTATATAATTACCATCATAGAATTTTAATCCATGTGGTTGTGGTCTAGATAACGCATCCTGGAGAATCCTAAAATCATTTGCAGACCCCTCCCAACCTGCTAAGACATATGTGAACAATTTGTCTGGGGTGCAAGCTGCAAGCACGTTCTGTGTAACACCTTTGCGGCCTCGAAATCGTGCAACAAGATTAATCTAAGCATTGCATCAACATGAGTCTCATCTATCATACCAATGCAATCCTATAATACGTGTATCACATTACTAAGTTATCATTTATTTCCATTGCTTATAGATGTAACTGTAGTTAAAATGTAGATATACCTTGAAATAAGGATAGTAGAGCTGGATGTTAACGATCTATTGGGGAGTATCATTGATGGCTTGTCTCATGTAGCGTCCACACAAACAAATAATTGCTTGTAAAACCTTGTTGAAATATCTACTGACTGTCTCCCCCGATCTTATGAAATGAGATCTCACAATGCGATTTTTAGATTTATGACCCAAAATATTCAGTGTCATGATAAGTTGTTCTTCCACTGTTATATTCCTTGAGTCTTTTAGAAGCCTATTGTTCTTCATTATACTTGCTAATTTAACAAAAGCACCACTCTACATTCTAATATAATTCACACAACTATCACTAAAACCATTATAAATACGCTCTATATGTTCAATTCTAGACCTCTCTTGTCTTTTTTTCCTCACTTGGACCACTATGTATTGATTTACGTCTAGCTTGCATTCTCCTTATGAATGTAATTATTATAACAAGAACGGATAGTGCAGCACATTGAACTACATTAACAACACTTTGTTCATTGGTACAATCCCCATCACCATCCATCTACGATGCAAAAATCAAATTGAAATAATTAATATACCTACCAAGCATTCATATGCAATGTTAATAATCAAAACTTAAATGACACATAACAAGATCTAAAGTTAATTTTTAGTTAATATTTTCATCAATATTTTTAGTTTCTTTTACGACCATTTAAGATAATTCTCAGTTCATTTCTGTTCTCTTTTCAATTATATTTATAATAATTAATATAACTTTTAGTTAATTACAGTAATATTTTCAGTTAATTACAATTATATTTTTAGATAAATTTCTATTAATTTCTAGATAACTATAGAAAATGCAAAATTTCATCCTAATAAATTCAAATCATACAAAATTTTCAACAAATCAATTCTGAGTTGAGAATCATACCTTAGGTCTGAAATCAGTTTCCAGGAAGACCAAAGTCGGCAAAAAACCCCAAAATTTTTCCCAATAAAGGCGCTGATTTTTTAGCAAAATCCAGCAAAAACACCAACAAATAGGAACTAGAGCCTTCTTCTATGGAAATCAAGCACAAAATCAACAATATAGAACTCCCGCAAGCCACGAAGAGAACCCAAGGCGCGAATAGTGAAAAAGCGAGGGAAAGAGGAGGTGACCCTAGCCCTCAACTGTGTTTCCCCCCAAAACCCCGAGATCTGACAATAGTACAGACCAGGGGCGATTTTCTCTCGTTTTCGAAGGAAATGGGGCGAAGAAAAAAGTCCGATGTGGAGGGGATTTTCGCGGCTGGAGGGACGAGGTCACGAGGGGGAGAAGAGAACCAAAACCCTAGAATGAGTTTTGTCGATGTGGAGCGGGTGTCAGGAGGAGAAAAACATTTCCACGGCTCAAAACAGCGAACCAAACAGGCCCTTACTATTCCTTTTTATTTCTTCTTTGAATGACATGGGCATAATCAATTAGTAATGACTCAATTACAGAGGACTAGAACTTGCCTACATTCAAAGATTTGAGCAGAAATGTGCAAATAACCCGTGTTACAATCCAAATGTGTGCATTAACTATCTTGGATTTTAATTTGTACAAATCTTAGAACCATGACTGAAGAATCTGAGTAGGCATGGCATAAGTGTAACTATGCAAATCCTTTGAAATCACGAGTTCTTGCCTGAGTCAACTTTCGATTCAACTAAATTCTTTTGTGAAGCATGCAGGTTAATAATCTACGTTGTAAACCCACATGTATGTTCCTACTTCATACCTACATAGGTCTCTCCATATGTGTGTATGCATACGTTAATAGATGAACATACACAGAAAGACGTGCTTGATCAAAAACATGAAAGCGTGCATAGACAGACTACATAAAAATACCTACACATTTATATTGTGTCATCTGTTGAAATCTCTATTGAGGCTTGATACAATAATAACTCTCTTTGTCATTTGCATTTAAATTTTCAGTCTACTGGTGAAAAGGGGATATCCTTTGCAGTATCCTTTATTCTGTGAAGAATTTGCACTTAGCTCATCATCAACAATTATCAATTTAAATAAGCTTGCAAGTACACTAGGATGTGAAAGTAATCCATAGCTTTGAGTGTCAATGATTAGTATACGACTTAAATAGGTATTCCACTTTATTATGCTACAACTTCTACAGACTCCCACATACATAGTCTTCTATTAATCATATATAATTTTCTATGTGAATTGTATTGGCCCCTAAAACTTTAGGATATATTATGACCACTTTAGGTTTATTAGAATGTGGAAAGCTATGGTCCAATGCCATTATACGCAATTTATCACAATCTCCTCAGCTTATCATTTTATGAACTCAAAACCTAAACCACACGATGAATCCCTCAATCAAGCCCTCTCTCAATTCTATATTTAAATTAAGATTATCAAGCAATGTTTTTTTTATTATTTTATAGAATCATACGTAGGAAATATCAGCATGAAAAGTATATATACTTAGCTTTTTTTACCTTAATATGCTACTAAAGTTGAATTATGTTTTATTATGTTTGCAGCAAAGTTATGGAAGTTAGACTTTTGCCTAATTTATTCTACTTATGGGACCTAATTCACAAGCATCTTCATTCCAAATTGTTGACTGATCATCAGAAGGACTTCGAAAGTGTATGACTAGAGGAGAAAAATTAATGAGGGAGCGATATCCAATATTTATAGATTGTTTCGGTCATTGAAGTTTTCGTTGGTCATTTTTTAAGGAATTAATGTACATTTTTGTGTATATAGCTTCACATGCAAAGTTATTGTTGCAGTTGTGAATGTATTCTGTTTATAGATTGTTTTCCCCACCTTACTCAACGGAGTAAAGGGGTTCCCCACGATTTGAGGAAGTGTAACTGACCCCTATAAATAACGACCTTACTCAACGGAGGAAAAGGGTTCGGTTCGGATTTGAGGAAGTGGATAAGATCTAGGGGCAATCATCCTCAAGAGAAAGGATCTTTTACAACAAGAAGATAAAAATCTTGGAGCATCCTTGAGCAACAGAAAATTTACTTGGCTTATTAAACGATTATTCGGTTCAAACAATTCTTTTCACAGAGTTTGACACTCGTTTTGAGTTACAAAACTCGTTAAGAGTTCTTAATCAAACTTGTCACGCAAATTAGTTGTTCTAGTGAATTGAGACATGCGGATCGTCAACGGAGAGCAAACTCGACGCGAGCATTCGAGGGAGGCACTCCATCGCCACCGTGAAGAACCCAGACTTAAACAAAGGGGAGATTCAGATCAATTCTCTTCTCTTTTGTAATCAGGAAATCCAAATTGTAATTGAGATTGAGAGAGTTGTAAACATTATTTTTCTAAACAGTTAGAGAAAATAAAATCAAACACGGTTCTTTAATTTTTATTTCACAAATTTTCCACAAACACTAAACTTTCATAATTGCACACTATACTTTCATAATAACCTGCTATACTTTCAGAACAACACGCTATACTTTTAGAATAACACAATATACTTTCATAATATTATAGTTTTTTAATAACATGATATACTTTCAGAATAGCACGCTATATTTTCATATTATAATAACATAATATACTTCCAGAATAGAACACTATACTTTCATAATAACACGCTATACTTATAATAACTTGTTATATTTATAGAATAACAAGTTATACTTCCATAATAACATGTCATATTTTCAGAATAACACGTTACACTTACAGAATAATCAATTATACTTTTATAATTATCTGCTATACTTTTTTGATAATATGTTATAATTTTATAATAACATGTTATACTTTCATAATAACTGTTGGCCTCTTTGTTTTGATGATGTTTAACAAATAATTTACTACTAATGTTGTTTGTCTAGTGTTTATGGTTTTCTATTTATTGTAGACAAACAACGAGTTAGAGGATGGACGGAATTACGCATTCACGATCATATCCAATGGAGGTTGGCGGAATTATGGAGTGAAGCCTATGCAATTCAAATTGAAGATCCAAGTTTAAGCTTCATCCGCAAGTGTACCAAGTCAAGCCTATTGAAGATCAAGATTGCTTGGGTAACATTTAGTTTAGGCGTTATATTATGTGTGTTAGTACTTTAAGCTCAATCATATACACACATACATGTTTTGGTTTCGTATATATATCATTATATATATACATATATGTTTTGGTTTGATAGTTTTCAAGTTTTACTATGAAACAATTGAATACAATTGAAATTATATTTATTGTCTCATACTTATATGCATATATATGATTTCATCAATATTAATTTTATTTAGTTCAATGAAATCATGTTTTAATGCATTATATGTGTATTTTGATAAAATACTATATTCATTATTTATAGACTTCATAACAATAGTTTACATCTTTCTTCAAGTCTACAAAATTATTTTGTAATGTTTCAAAACATGGTTAAGCTAAAGTATCAAAACTCATGTGTTTATATTTTTATGTTTTGGACTATTTTGTAAAATAGTGATATTTTTCACTTGGGAGGTCCTTTCTAAAAATTAGTTTTTGTAGCATGTGTATTATCATGTCTACAATCATTTCCTAAAGTTTTATATTTTTTAGAATTTATTTGATATTTTTAAACAGGGTTTTAAAATCAGAAAAACAACTTTTAACCTGTAATTTCTTTGTGTCAGTATGCGGTCGACCGCCACGGTCGACCGCATTGAGTTTAGAAACTCAGTATGTTCTTTTGTGGCTCGCGGTCGACCATGACGGTCGACCGTATGCAGTCCAGAGAATTTCACGGTCGACCGCCACGGTCGACCGTCTATTTTTCTAGAACCCAGTTTTGTCTTTTAGCTGCTCGTGGTCGACCGCGAGCTTTCCACGGTCGACTGCCGATTTGACCGTTGGACTCCAACGGCTATTTCCTAAGCTGTTTTTCAAGGGGATTTTTGGTCTTTTCTGTTGGGTTTTTGGCTGAGATTTTAGGAGACTATATATACCCCCTTGCTCCCATCTTTCATGTATAACTAAGAGAATGTTTTAAAGAAGTTTTAAAAGAGTTTAAGTTTGTTTAAAGGGTTTTTTTTGTGAAAACAATTTCACAAGAGCTTGAGGAAAATCATCTACATTGTTTGAGCATTCAACTCTTCTACCTCTCCCTCTTGATCTATAGAGAAGTTTTCCTAAACTCTATTTCTAGCTATTTATTGTTTTATTCATAAATTTCCATAAGCTAGATTTTAATTTAGTTTTGTTGATTTGATTTCACTCATTGTTTATACACACCCACTTGAGCTTATTGTATTTTTATACATAGTATATTTAGGATGGTGAGAGTTGTAACATTGAGTGTGAGCCTACATTGAGTTCTCATCTATTGTAGAGAACAAATTATTTGTTATATTGTGATATTGTAAGATTTTCGGTGAGCTAGAAAACTGAGTGTGTGTTGTAAAGTTTTCGGTGACCTAGAAAACAGAGTGAGAGTGTAAGATGTGAACGTTGATCGGTGAGCGTTGAAAACCGACATTGTGAGGTATAAACGTAATTCGGGTAAGCGTAGAAAACCCGGTTGTGATAGTGGATTTCTCCCCGGGAGTGGGAAGAGGAGATGTAGGACGGAAGGTCCGAACTCTGTGATCATATTATGTGTTTGCATTGTTTATTTACACTATCACTCTTATATTGTTTATGTTTATTTCACCCTTGTGTTAGTTTATATATCCTTGCATATATTTTATCATATAGGATATATCTCATTGTTCATATTGTTTATCCTAGCTCACATATCTTGTTGTATTTCATACTTGCTAGGATAACTTGTTAATTAGTTTTAATTGGCATAAAATCAGATTAGATTAGCATAAGATCCTAATCACCCCACTCTAGGGTCTAACAATAACCTGCTATACTTTTATGATAATATGTTACAATTTTATAATAACATGTTATAGTTTCATAGTAACATAATATACTTGCAGAATAATATGTTATATTTTCATAATAACATACTATACTTTCATAAAATCACATTATACTTGTATAATAACATGCTATACTTGCAGAATAATATGCTACACTTTCATAATAACATGCTATATTTTGATAATAACACGTTATACTTTCATAATTTGGTATACTTTCATAATAATATGCTATGCATATCCAATAACCCAATGTATATACTTTAGAAAGACCTGCATGTCTATACAAAATGCAATCAGGACCACAAAATAAGTAAGGAATTAACAACACATACCCACCATATCCAATATTATTGTGTAAACAAAATACAATCAAGAACACAAAATTTTTCAAGACTACAACATACACAAGGATGTAAAATAAATACCAAACACCTACCAGATCGAACATCATTGTTTACATAAAGAACAACCAAGTCCATGAAATAAGCATCAATTGTATGTTGCCACCAAATAAAAATGAAATACACCTTTTAAAATAAGTCACTATAGTTTCAATCCCACCTTGGTCACATTCTTCTCCTTTGCATCATATCCTTTCACATATAGATATCATAATCTCATGTCACAAGGGTGGAAAGAATTGGTGGAGTTAAGGCAATAGCGACAAAAGTCAAATCTAGATACACCATACACGATGCTAATAAAAACAATTCTCTGTAGCATTCCATCAATTAGATGGAACGTATTTTTTGGCACGTTTACTTGTAAGTGGGCATATCAAGGAGCCTCTGAAGTAAAAGATGGAACAAAGAGAAAGGTATGAACATAGATAAGAATGACAACAACGAAAAAGTTAAAAGATTCAAGAAGATAGAGGGAGTCAAGAGAGTCGAAGTTGAGACGAAGGTGAGAATGTTAGGAGAGGAGGAGGAGGATGCAGTGGAGAGGGTGAAGAAGAGAAGAAAAGGGGGGGTGGAAGGGGGGAGAGAGAAGTGAAGGATGTAAGTTAGGGAGGGAGGAGGAGGAGAATGAAGAGAGGGCGGAGAGTTGTTATCAACGGAGATTGGATAAGAACAAGATGAGAAGAGAAGAAGATCTTATTAGAGAAAACTAGGTTTTTATTACAAACAAGAAGAAGTGAAAGGAGGAGAAGAAAAGAGAAAGAAGAAGGGCAGTTTGGGAATATTGTTATATCTGTAGAGATACACTTTACATATGTCTTGTTTTAGATATCATTGGGTTTAAAGATAAATACAAATAACTGTTAGGGTTTATTTGTATAGATATAAATACTTGGATTTAAATATAAATGGGAGTAAATCATTGGTCTTAAAGGCAAAAACCCCTTATTATAATGTGTACTTTGTATACATTTCTACTAGATACACTGATAAATTTCTAATAGAAAATTTGATATAACATGATACATTGGATAGTGAATTTGATACAATATACACACAAATCATCTATATATACATAATATAGAAAATTTCATACAACACGATACATTGGACATTACTTGGTACATCATGTTGCAGGCTATAGTTAATTTGTCGTTTGGGTTGCAATGTGATAGCAATGCGAAGATTTGATCGAATGCCAAGACTGGGGGATTCTCTTAGGTATTTGATTGAAAAGTTAGTGTGCATTGACGAATGGTTTCTGGTTGTGGGGTAGCTTTGCATTACGTTGGGTGTTGGCGACAATAGAGAATGGTGAGGAGCAACCAGAAGGCGTAGGAAGGCATAGCAGTGGGCTAAGATCGTGGCGGTGCACAAAACTGAACTTCTCTTGGACATTTCATCAAACACCTCTATTGTCTCCTCAACCAACCGCAATATGACATAACCGCTAATCGTTGTGGTCCAAACAACTATACCCCTTTTGTCATTCCATCAAACACTTTCTACGCATCAACCTAGTCACCAAAATATAGATTTACATGAGCAAAATTGTTATGCACATACCCTTTCCTAAAGCACATGCTTGACAAGAGCCCCTCTATTTATAAGAACGAGACATCTTTGACAAGCTATTGCCAAAAAACCTAAAATTTCAGAATGTTACCATATAGAATCTATGAATTTCCCATCAGAAAACTCAACTTTTCTCAAATCACAGAAATTATTGTCTAAATCTCAAATAATAAAAAGAGTTTCACTGTACTAAATACCAAGAATGTCACTTTATTATCACTAAAGAAGATCGATAATAAAAAGAAAAAGAAGTTGTAGACATAGCGAGCATCAAAATCTATAGAGGTCCTCAAATCCGAAGCAACAGACCATTTCCTATTAGCCAGCTTCAAGAGGACTGAGTGAAGATTGAGGTTAAGTTAAAATATTGCTACTAAGAAGCCGATTTACCACTAGCCGACATGAGCAAGTGAAAAGTAAGTGAAGTGGTTGAGGGAGTATATATATTATAGTAATAGCGCTTGGGATATAAATGAATAGAAACGCGCGAATTGTCATTGGCCGCAGCTGCTGCCACACCCTTCAACGGAGGATCTAGCGAAGAGAAACGCGTGAGTTGGCATTGGACGCTATTGCAAGAGATCAAAATCCTAGAAATTTTAGATTATTTTCTGAGAGAGAGGAGAATTAGAAAGAGCGGGCTAATTAGAAAGAGAGAATTGACTCCTGGGTAAGAGGAGGAGGAAGAAGAAGAAGGGTAATTTTGGGATTTATCTTTTATTTTTTTTGTGTACAATATATAGACATGGTGTATTTGGTACTTTGGATTTATAAATAAGTGGGAGTTGTACTTTGGGTGTATGGATCATAATTAAAGTAGGTGGGTTTAAAAATAGAGGAAATTTTCATTATAGACTCGTTTTTATATTTTATTACCTAATTCGACCCTGTTGACTTTTATTTATCGGAATCGACCCGATTTCTCGCTACGTCAGCGTCGTGGCGAGAAAGCGGGTCGATTATTTTTTAAACGGCCTCATAAACAGTCGGGGTTGCCAACCCCGACTATTTAGTGCATCCGCTACGAAACACTTAACTAATTGATCGGGGTTGGGAACCCCGACCAATTTTGAAATGGTCCCATTTCGAATTGGTCGGGGTTCCCAACCCCAACCAATTAGCAGAGCCTAACCGCCGTTGGATTTGGCCAGGGATGAATCGGTCGGGGTTGGGAACCCCGACCAATTCGAAGCCTATTTTGAATTGGTCGGGGTTCCTAACCCCGACCATTAAGCAGAGGCCAAACGCGATGCTTGGCCACGGCAAAAAGTAGTCGGGGTTGGGAAACCTGACTACTTATTCTGGGCCCCCTCCACCATATAAAAGCCACCGAACCCTATTTCCCCCGATCCCTTCTCATTTCTCCGCCTCCCTCTTCTCTCTTCCGTCTGTTCTCCCGAAACCAAGCTTCAGATCTCAAGTTTCAACTTGTTTCTTCGGCCGAAATTCAAATCAAAAGTTATATTAAACTTCTTTAGGTAATTTCTTCTACTCCTCTCCTCTTTTAACATGTAGAAATCTAGGTTTTTCTTATAAATAAATTTCTAGGGTTTTCATTCATAAATGAATTTCGTGGGTTAGGGTTATCGCTGAAATTCGTTTGTATGATGATTGTTATTGATGTAATTAACTTTTAGGGCATAGAATGTTCAATTGTTCAACTTTAGGGTTTAGGATTTACAATTTGGGATTAGGGTTTTTGGTTGAAATTATATGAGATTATTTGCATATTAATTTAATTTTTTATATTTAAATGATATAATTTTCTTTTGAATAGGTTGAGCAATATGATTTTTATTGCTTGTTCTTATAGTGGGCAAATTAATTATGGGATGAATAATATGCCAATGTACGTCGGAGGGGTAACGACGTCATTAATGATCTCGGAATCATATAGTTACTACGACTTGGTTATGGAATTACATCGAGTTACGGAAATTGACCCACGAGAATACCGACTGAAAATATATGCAATTGGCCCATAGTTATTGATAGAACATCCGCAGTGGAGATCTCGAACGATTATCATATGAGTATTATGTTTAAATTAGGCAAGTCACAACAAACGGTAGAATTGTTTATTGAAAAGTTGCCACATAATTCGTGCCAAATATTCAAACCTCCAGGAGAATTCTCACGCATGTTAGATATAGGAGTTCATTTTGATAGGTTTCTTTCTTCTTCGAATGAAATGGAGCGGGCTCAATTCGGTGGAACATCAAATGTCATGAATAACAAAGTCTCCTATGGAAATATGGGGCCGTTAAGTGGGCAACAATCGAAGAGGATGAAAGAAGCAATGACTCCAGAGGTGAAGAACAATATAGTGCACCAGTTGATAGCATGAAATTTATTACCCAAGATGTCGAAGATAATCCGAAATGGCCTGATGAGGCTTACATTATTAATAACTATGTTGAGTATGAAGAATCACCGCCCAACGAGTTTGAAGTTGATGAGTGGATTTGTTCTTCCACAGTAAAAGATATGTGCATCAGTGAAAGTTCAATTCATAGAGGAGATTGTAGGCTGTCTAAAAATCACAATAGATAGCTGATCCCTATGAGATTACAAGGCAATGGTTCCTTCAAATCGAGAAGCAGAATTCATCCTTACGATCAAAGCAGAAGAAATTTCTAAATCATTACATCCGCAGCATTATAATCGCTACAAACACGAACTCATGTTTGAGATGATTGATCTTGATGGTTGCGACAACAACATGACCAATATTATATTAGCAACTATTAGAGATGATGATGAGCAGTGTAATGATTTAGAAATAAATGGTTGGACTTAGTTGGTGAGTTGCTTGGTAGAGAGCTGTGGGCAAATATTCGTCCAGAAGACACTATGGATGTTGATTCCCGTCAAGTTCCAATAACGAAAGCTACAATCAAATAGTTTTCACGCCAACAATCGAAAGCTGCAAGTGGAGGACTTTTCACATAGATCGAGAAGAGTTACAATTCAACGACGCTTCTGACAGCTGATGAAAACTCTATTCAGCAGCCTTCACAATCAACAGTGAGAGTTAAGATTTGACGACTTTCACACTCCACAACAACCAAAGCGAGGATTACTGAATGACAGTCCTTACAACACCTTACAGAAGAGGTTACAAGTCAACAAACTCCTTCTAAAACGTGGAAGTCATCCCCGCGTTATAATTCTGGAAGTGCAGGCGACCCCCGCGTTTCCAAGTTACAAATCAAACATGAGCGACCCTCGCGTTCGTAGGGGTTCAACCCACACTGACCCCCGCGTTTCTAAGTCACAAATCAAATGTGAGCGACCCTCGCGTTCGTAGGGGTTCAACCCACACCGACCCCCGCGTTTCCAAGCAAGCAACAAGCCAAAACACGAGCGACCCTCGTGTTCATGGACATTCAGCCAACACCCAACCTCGCGTCTTAATTCTAAGACACGAAGTTGGGTTCTGAACGCCAGATTGGGCGTTTGACTTGTTCAAACACAAGTCGAACGGTTTCAGAACTGTTTTCCTATGATCTGAGAAAATCACGCCCACGTAGGAGCGGATTTAGAGGGTAGTTCCAACCTCTTATCCTCCTATAAAAACTCAACGAACCCAACGAATCGAGGGTTGGATTTTGGAGATTAGATTTCCAGAATCTAAACAAAAAAAGCAGCAAGGGCGAATTCTGGAGGATCTCAACCATTCGGGTTTGGTGATTCAACAGTAGTAACAGCAAAATCCTTAGAGATAAGATTTTTGAATCAAACTCAGAAGATCAAATCTGAGAGGATTCTTCAACAACAAAAAATTTGCTTGGTCATTAACCGAATTTTCGGTTCTAACAACTCTATCTACAGAGTTTTAACTCGTTCAGAGTTCTTAAACTTGTCAAAGAGTTACGTATAAAACTTCTCACAGAAGTTCATCGTTCCCACGAGATAAGAGACGATCAGATCATCAACGGAGAGCAAATTCGACGCGAACAATCGAAGGAGGCACTCCATCGCCACCTTGAAGAACCCAGTTTTAAACAAAGGAGAAAACCAAATTCGTTTTCTTCTCTTTTGTAATCAAGTTGTAATCGGAATTAAAGGAATTCAATTCAATTTTCTTTTCTTCTTTTCGTTGCAATTTTCCCACATACAAAAGATGGCGACTCCGCTGGGGACGAGCTTTTCCGGTGAAGAAGTGGTGGCGCAGTCCGACGTCCATCTCATGGGAACGACTGTAGAAACTCTCGTCGTAGAGTTTGATCAAGCAAAGTATGAGGAAGCCCTATCCTCTGGATCGCTGAGCCCCAAGGCTAAGCGCGATGTCCGCAAGATCTCCAAGGAGATCGATTCTGTTGTGGAAGCTCCGAAGAAAGCCCTCTCCTTCGGCCAAGAACTCAAACTGGCTCTGCTGGTTGATGATCCCACATCCGCGTCAGCACGACGTGCCTCAGGCCATAAACGGCCCATAGAGGAGATGAACCCCATAAACGTCAATGACGCTGCTGCTAAGGCTTTGAAACAAGCCAAGAAAAATACCGCTCGCCGACGGAGAAGATCCATACGACGAGCACACTTACGTGAAAGCTGAATGTTGGCTCAACGCGAAGGTCGCGTTTCTGAGATTTTATCCGAGCCTAGCGTTCCTAAGGCAGAACGCTCGCTTCGCGGTAATGAGCCTAACTACGAACCTCGGCTGATACAGCTGAAACACGACCCTGAGTGGCGCGTTGTTTCTTCAAAACGCAGCCCTCAGAAGGAATCTGCCAAAGAGAAACGCAGCCCTCAGGTGCGCGTTCAAAAAGAACATGACTCGCAAGAGTCTGTTTCACCATCCAAACGCGACCCTCAGAGGCGCGTTCAACCAAAACATGACCCTCGCAGGTCTGTTTCATCATTTAAACGTAGGCCTTAGCCTAACGTTCATAAATCCAAACGCGACCCTCGCGTTACCCTTCAGGAACGCGACCCTCGCGTTGCTCTTCAAGAACGCGATCATCAAGAGGTCTGCCAAGTTCAGAAGCACCAGCGTGGTTTCAAAATCCACGTTCGGCAAGAGCCAATTTCATCCACCCAAGGGCAGGGGGTTCCATCTCCGCCTCCACACCCGGGGAAAGTTTCCTCCCAAGTTCCTGATCTGCGGGAATTATTGTCAAGAGGAAAACCAACAGTACAAGCAGCTCACTCATGCCAATGTGAGAGGCTTATCTCGGCGGTCCTTTCGGAGTGCCATTGCTACACATCTACACCTCGGCAGTCTGTATTCGACAGGTTGACGAACGTTGTCAGACCTGCCAAACGACAACGACGATACAGAAAGAAGACGGCCGAGACTGAATACCCTGAAGTCACTATAAATGTGATAGGTAGAGGGAAGGCTCTTGATCCCAGTTCTGAAGAATCACAAAGGAGTCATTCTCCGACTGTTCGGGAAAGGTGCGAAGAGTTTGAAGGGGTGTACCAACACACCCGAACTCGTACAGGAGCTATTCGCGCGGTTAACTACCAGAGGTTAGCCAAGGGGATCGCTTCTAACGAGGAACATTCGACAATAGCCGAATCCTAATCTTCCAGCTCTGTTGTAGCTCGTGAAGTCTCTGTTTACACAACAGGGAATCATGAAGACTTAGCTAAGAGAGTTGACGAACACCACGTCATGCTCCAAGCGCAACAGGAGACACTTCTCCAAGTAAAGGATATGTTGGCCCAGCTCCTAGCTGAAAAAGGCCAAAGACCTGAATCTTCCCGAAGAACCACATCGAAGGGAAAACAAAAAGCGACTGAACATTCAGATCGCGAAACTCACAACCTGGAATCCTCCTCTGAAAACGAGAAGGAGACAGAAAGAGAATTACACCCTCAGTCCACCAAAGTGGATGAGCTAGAAGCCCGCCTCAACGCAATGGCCAACAGAAGCGATCTTCGCAAAGAAGGGGTGATACGACCTTACCCTGCGGAATGGGATATAGCTCCTTACCCACCAAAGTTTAAGGCCCCTACCTTGCAACCGTTTGATGGCACAGGATCGCCGAATCAACACATTTACTACTTCAAATCCCAGACTGGAGATGTGGTAGCAAATGACGCTATCTTAACCCGCTTGTTCATTGACACTCTTAAAGGAGTTGCCTTTGAATGGTTCATGAAATTGCCTGCTGGGTCTATCCAGAAATGGATAGACTTAGAAAGGCTATTCCTGGCCAGGTTCTTCGAAGATGATACAGAAGTCTTGGTCCCGACTCTTCTCGCCACCAAACAGAAGAAGGGAGAGTCTATTAAGGCTTACGTGGAGAGATTTCGCAGCATGGCATTGCGATGCCCCTCAGGTATGACCCAATCAACCCTAGTTGAAACTTGCAGGCACAACCTGCAGACTCAGCTCCTTACCCAGATGGGGGTAGCGGAGTGTCGCTCCTGGAGACAGTTAGTGTCGTAAGGAGAACAAGCTGAAGAGATAGTGGCGCGAGTTCAAGCTGAAGAGGAGCCACAACCTAAGCTGCAGCAACAACGCAATCAACACAACGCCCAGCGGTCTAAGGGAAAGGAAACTCTAGCAGCTGATTACACGTGAGTGCCATCACCTACTAAGCAAGGCAAGGCGCCAAATCAACAGAGAGCGCCAAAGCAGTATTCATTCAAAGAAGAGCATGTGGACACCTTGTTCCAACTACTTCGGAAGAACAACAAACTGCAGCTTCCCGAAATCAGGAAACCGGATGAGGCAGGAAAAGTTGATGATCCTAACTATTGCCGATATCACAGGTTCCTGGGTTACCCTACCAGAAAATGTTACGTCTTCAAAGACATTCTACAAAATCTGGTAAATACAAACGTGCTCACTCTGAAGCCCGAGCAGAAGACCGTGTCTACTAATATGATAGCAGTCCAGTTCGGCGACTTCCCTCCAGTGGCGACCGCGGATGGCGTTGTCCCCATCCACAAAGGAGAAATGCACATGAAGAATACTGACTTGTAGAGTCAAAAAGACAAGAGATTGATACCCCTTACCACTCCAAAAGGAGAAATCATGTGGGTTCATCCTGATCTGGTGGAAGACCAACAGTGGATGAACACCTCATCCAAGAAGAAAGGAGGAAAGGCTAAGTCTTCCAACATGATTAGCCCCTCCATTACTGAGAACGATGACCACCTCAAGACCCTTACGGATTCAGAAGAGGAGAGGATTGCCCTGGCAGCATACCCAGGAGATAACCCTGGCACTCGGTCGGAAAAAGCTTACTTGAGAGATTATGGCCAGAATCCTCAAGAAGCTGAAGAACAGCACCAAGATGCTGGGGGTTCTGTACCAAAAAAGCCGGCTGATAAGGGAAAGCAAAAAGAGGTCCGGTTCAACAAAAATCTTCACCAGGAACTCGGAGAGTCAAGTGCTCCCGGTTCAACAAAAATCTTCACCAGGAACTCGGAGAGTCAAGTGCTCCATTTCAATTCAATGTCATGGCACAACTGGCCAACATACCGGCCAGAATTACACTATATGAGCTCGTGAGACTGTCCAAGACTACCAAGGAAGCTCTAATTGAAGCATTAAAGAATACAGAAAGCTTCATCACCCAGGTCACTCCAATTCCCGAGGCTTCTGAAGAACAAACTTGTCGACAATGTCTGCAAGCAGCAAGAAGCTTACCTTGCATATCTTTTACTCAAGAAGATATGCAGGTTAAACACAAACATGACAGACCTCTGTACTACACAGGGTACATTGGATCGTCAGAAATTAGTCGTGTACAAGTTGACCCGGGCTCAGCGCTCAGCATCATGCCTTACAGGGTCATGCAGGTCTTAGGAATCCCTATACATCGGCTGAACACCACCCAGACAATCATCTTCGGGTTTAACGAAAACAGCACTCGGCCCCTAGGGAAGATCAAACTCAGGTGTCAAATCGGAGACCTCAAGTCTGAGGTGACTTGTTACATAATAGATGCGGACACGTCCTACAATCTTTTGTTAGGACGACCATGGATACATGCAAACCGCATTGTCCCATCTACTCTACATCAGGTCATGAAATATGCCAATGATGAAGGAGAGGTTCGAACCCTGATTGCGGAGAAGTATCCTTTCAGAGGAGTTGAAAACTTTCATACTGACTCCGTCTTTTACCTCGAATCCCAGGAGAAAGAAGATGGGGATAGCGGTAATGAAGCTGATATCGAACCAGATCCTGAAGAGGATTGTCCATGGGAGTTAAACTTTGATGTAATGGGTCCGAGTGAGAGTGATAATAATGTACCGAGTGGGGGTGAATGGTGCATTAATGAAGATTTTATTTTAGCATACTTGTCTGATGTGTCCTCTAAAAATGAACAAATAGAGAATGATCCTAATGCAGGTACCAACTCATGGCACGTACTGTGCGCAGAGGCATCACTCACGTTGCCAATCGAGTCATCCTTCGTTTCAGATGAAGAAATAGAAGATGCACAGAAGGCTTTCTTCAAAGTCCCATCCAAAAGGAAAGGGCAGAAGCCGATCTGTTTTGGTAAAGTCAAACCTGAACAGCTCAGACGAGGAAGTTCGGAGGAAGATGATGGAGTTCCTCAATTCTATTATCACGAACCCAACTCCCTCCGGCTAATGAAACAACTGGGGTATGACTTTGACGAAAAACAGGGTCTAAACTTCGGGAAGGGAAGGCGAACACCAATTCGAATGTCCCTAACCCCTGAAGGGAAACCACTAGATTATTATCAAAAAACCAGGAGAGGCTTAGGATTTGTCACACCTCCCGCTGTCTCAGAGAATGAAATAAGTAACTATCTGCGACAGAACCACTCATCCGGAACATCTTCATACGAGTCCGATGTCAGTGTCAGACCTTTCTTTAAAAATCTGACTGTGAATATGGTTTCGACTAGCATTCCAGATAAAGATGCAGGGGGTGATGAAGGGTTAATCGAATCGGCCAATGATCCCTGGATCAAACGCCTCAACATCTTATGGGATATGCGGTTTGAACAACGCGAACCACCCACTGAAGATAAGGTGGTCCAGGTTAACATGGGGGATGAACATGACCCTAAACCATTTTCATAGCCGAAGACTTATCATCATCCGAAAAAGAGGACCTTATATCTCTCGTCCGAGAATATATAGATGTCTTTGCTTGGAATTATGAAGACATGCCGGGTCTCGATCCAAAAGTGGCCATGCATCGTCTCAACATCGATCCGGATGCCAAACCCGTTAAACAACAGCAACGCTGGTTTCGTCCAGAGATCATGGAAGCAATTGAGTCCGAAGTGAAAAAGCTTATAGACTCAGGCTTTATCAGAGAGGAACAACACCCGGACTGGGTAGCCAACATTGTTCCAGTGCCCAAGAAAAACGGTAAGGTCCGTATATGCATCGACTTTCGCGACCTTAACGCAGCTTGTCCAAAAGACGAGTTTCCACTTCCCATCACCGATGTCATGATTGACAACACCTGTGGATATGAAAGGATGTTTTTTATGGATGGATTCTCCGGATACAATCAAATCAAGATGTATCCCGAAGATGAAAAGCATACCGCATTCAGAACACCACTGGGGGTGTATTGCTACACAGTGATGCCCTTCGGCTTGAAGAATGCAGGTGCAAGTTATCAACGAGCAATGAACGCCATCTTCCACGAACATCTGCATAAGAAGATAGAGTGCTATGTTGACGACATAGCAGTGAAAAGTCAATGTAAGGATGATCATCTTGTAGACTTGAAGACTATGTTCGAAATCATGCGAACACATCAGCTGAAGATGAACTCGACAAAATCATTTCTCGGAGTATCAAGTGGAAAATTCCTGGGATTTATTGTCACGTCCAAGGGAATTTCTTTGGATTTAGAGAAGGTGCGCGCCATCCAAGACATGCCGCCGCCGAAGAATCTCAAAGAGCTTAGAGGCCTGCAAGGCAGATTAGCATACATCCGAAGATTCATATCTAATCTATCGGGGCGCTGCCAATCTTTCTCGAAGCTTATGAAGAAAGGCGTATCCTTCGTCTGGGATGAAGAATGTCAGAGAGCATTTGAGGAGATCAAGAGATACATCACTCAACCACCCGTTCTCGTGGCCCCAATATCGGGAAAACCATTCCTACTATATGTGAGGGCCATGGATCATTCTCTAGGGGCTTTGTTGGCCCAGAACAATAATCAGGGTCAAGAGCAAGCTATCTATTACTTAAGCAGGACCATGATGGGAGCCGAACACCGGTATAACCCGGTCGAAAAAGAATATCTCGCTTTAGTATTCGCAATTCAAAAGATGCGACATTACCTAGTTGGACAAACAATTCATGTCATCTCTAAGGTGAATCCCTTGAGAGTCCTGATGACGAAACCATCGTCTCTGAACTGCCGGCTTGCAAAATGGGCCATTCTCTTGTCGCAATACGACATGCAATTCATGCCCCCAAAAAGCAGTAAAGGGTCAAGCATTGGCAGATTTCTTAGCCGATCATCCGGTACCAGGGACATCGAAACTGTATGAAGAATTGCCTGACGAAGTCGTCGAAGCTTGTGTTGCTCAAGAATCTACACAAGTGTGGAAATTATTCTTCGACGGTGCATCTAGAGCAAACCCTCACGGAGCGATTACTGCGGGAGTAGGAGTGGTGTTCGTCTCTCCTAACAGTCACGTAATCCCAAGAGGATTTTCCCTAATCGAACCTTACACCAACAATGTAGCTGAGTATAATGCTCTGCTACTAGGGATGCAACTTGCTGAAGAACTTAATATTCAGCATCTTGAGGCTTATGGTGACTCTCAGCTCATTGTAAACCAAGTCCGAGGGGAATATGAAGTACGTCATGAGGACCTAATCCCGTACTACTTCGCAGTGCTGAAACAAACTAAGAAGTTCGAGGGATTCTTTATTGAATACATCCCACAGGCCCAGAACGCTTACGCTGATGCTTTGGCTTCATTGGCAACTTCGCTGGCATTACCGCCAGGTATCGAAACGATGATCCCCGTCGCAGGACGTAGACTATACTGCTCTAAGATTCCTACAGAAGGAAATTCAGACAAGACAATGACGGAAGAAGTCTGTACAACCTCTATAGAATTCGAATCTAGAGATTGGCGATTTCCATATATTGACTATGTCCTATATGGAATTTTGCCCGACGATCTTAAGGAAGCGGCCGCCATCAAACGAAAGGCCCTCCGATTCTATTACGATGCAGTCTCTCGGACTCTATATCGTAAATCCCATGATGGCGTTTTGCTTCGATGCTTCTCTCGGAAGGAAGCAAAAGAGGCCCTTAAAGAAGCTCACGAAGGAATGTGTGGGGCCCACCAACCCGGAGCTAAGTTAGGAGATCGCCTTCATCGAATTGGCTATTATTGGCCAAAAATGTTCTCAGACGTGGTCGATTACGCTAAACGTTGTCACGCGTGTCAAATTCATGGGGATTTCATCCACCAAGTACCTGGGAACTTACATCCCACATCTGCATCCTGGCCATTTGAAGAGTGGGGCATGGATGTCGTGAGACCAATTTCTCCTCCGACCTCCAAAGGGCACCGGTTCATTTTGGCCGTGACCGATTATTTCTCCAAGTGGACGGAGGCAATCCCGTTAAAAGAAGTTAAGACTTCAAACGTAATCAAGTTCATTAAACACCATGTCATCTACCGTTTTGGAGTCCCGAGGCGGATAGTTCACGACAACGGGACACAATTCGTCAGTTTTGGGTTCCAGAGGTTTTGTGATAAATTCAGAATCCAGAGTGTCGCATCTACGGCATATTATCCGCCAGCAAATGGTCTTGCAGACGCTTTTAACAAAACCATAGTAAAACTTTTCAAGAAGTTTGTTTCCAAGAGCCGACGTGATTAGGATGAAAGGCTCGGCGAATGTTTATGGGCTTACCGCACAACGGTGAGGACCCCTACGAGAGCTACACCATTCTCGCTGGTATATGGCTGTGAAGCTGTATTGTCATTGGAGATCCAAATTCCTTCTTTGAGAGTCGCGATCACAACGAGACTAACAGAGGAAGAAAAACATCAACGGCATCTACAAGAGCTTGAAGCCCTAGACGACAGACGACTTCAGGCTCAGCAGCAAATCGAATTATATCAAGCCCGAATTTCCAAAGACTACAACAAAAAGGTTAAGGAACGGATTTTCAAGAAGGGCGATTTAGTCTTGGCCAACAGACGACCCATGGTGATGACACACAAAACCAAAGGGAAGTTCAATCCTAAATGGGAGGGGCCCTTCGTAATAGAATCAGTTTACTCAAATGGAGCATATCGCCTCATCAATCAAAAAGGAGACAGGCTAATGATGCCAATCAATGGGAAATTCCTAAAGAGATATTTCCCGTGAATCATGTAGCCCCCTAAACCCCAGCTAAATCAGGCTGGGGGTTGCCAATTTATTGTGTAATTCTATTTGTATTTCGTCATGTTAACACTACACCTCTGACGATTGAAATTTTTTGGAATTATTCCAAGTAATAATAAAGAGAATTTCGTTTTCATATCGAGTTAACACTATATTTACAGCAGTTGCATTACTTTTCATTGTCTTGAATCATATTTCAACAAAAGAGATGATGAAAACCAAAATGATATCATTTCCATTTCATATTTCTCAATTTGAATACAAATGTGAAAACAATCGAAAGGAAGATGATACAAATTTATTCCTCCACCAAAAGTAGCGCAAATCCTAAGCATCGGGACTCATCAGTCTAAAAGACTTGAGTTTAGATTTCAGCACTGATATATTCTCCTCGTGAGTCCTTCTGATTTTTTCAGTTATTTTGCTCTTGAGCTCCTCTTCATTAGGCGTTGCTTCTGCAAGCTCTCGCCGAAGCTTGTCGGCAGCAACAATTTCGTCACAATAGCATTTGAAGAGTCCATCGCAGTAACTAGCTAGCCCTTTTAAAATGTCCATACCATCAGCTACCTGAGCGTTTATCTGAGGTATTTCAACACCAGCGCGAGCAAGTTCTGCTGCAGTATCTCGGAGACCCACAGTGAGAGTGCCCATGTCCTCCTGTACCTGGATATGTTCCCCACGCAGGTGAGCAAGACGAGGTTCTGTTTTGGATAAACTCTTCTGAAGAGCCTCTTGTTGTTGTGCCTTCGAAGCCTTGGCCTCAGAAAGAGCCCGATCCACTTCTGGTCCTATGTCGTCGCGTTGCAGCATAGAAAGAAACTCCAGCTCATACTACAAGATAATGATGCTCTCACGACAGTTCTCAGTCCATATTTTATCGCCCTGATGCTTGATCTTAGTCAGGCATTCCAGCAGATGGGGTTCAAAAACCTTGTAGCTCACATCTCCGAGACTAACGACGTCGATAGTCATTTGCATCCAACGCTTCAATTGTTCGATAAGTTCCCTCAAAGTTTCTAAGCTTGGAGGTGGAGCAGTTGGATAAATAAAACAATTCGCATAATCGGTGCGAGTAGGGTTGTGCGTGGCTTTAGATAGTAATTTTTTGACCATATCTGATGCTGAGCCTGAGAAAGTCGCTTCCTGCCCACCGCTTGTCGTCCCTAGACTAGGAGGAGCGGCTGGAAGTGTCATGTCCTCTCTGCTCTCAGGGGACACCGCACGCGCCGATTTTATCGCATCACCCATCAACTTAGCCTTTTTTGAAGTTTTGGCTACGGTGGGCAATCGTTTACGAACCCTCCTGTCATACTCAGCCTGCTCAGCAGCAGATAGAGCCTTCTTACCCGATCTTAAAGAGTGAGGTTCAGGGACAGATACTTCTGCAGGAATCTCTTCAGTAGTCCGTTCTCCGGGAGAATCAGCAATCAGTTTTCCCTCCTCAATCCCCGTCGGAACCTCCTCTTCAGAAGCTTCTACCGTGGACAGCTCTTTGGGAACTTCAGCAGCTCTAGTTGCTTCCCATTCACAGGATAGATACTCTTCTATCCCCGGTAAACGAGTACTCAAAGACCTACTCCTCGAGCGATACAACTCCCGAATCTCACTTATGCAGGAGGTATGAATATCATAGTCAGGGATTTGGGAGACTTCTTCAAACCAGTTGCGAAAATCCGCAACGGTAGAACAACCAGGCGGCAAGTGAGGTAAAGTGAAGTGCGCGTGAATTCCTCCCGCTGAGAAGAAATACCATGCGCGAGCTCCTTCATACAAATTCCCAATTTGAGCCAATGTTGGGTTAGGATTGCTAACATAAAGTTGGTCATATCCGAATTGCTTAGCAAATCTAGAAGGCATGTAAGGCTCGATGATGCATTTCTCCCGTAAACGAAAGACCAGGTAGCCCAACCTGATCATAAGGAGCCAGTTAAAAGTGCCCTCTTCCAAAGAAGGCGAGCCCTAAAAAAGCAAGTCTATGAAGAGGGCATTTTCTACATCAGCTCCGTCAAAGTCAGGAGCGCAACAGAAAATCCGATAACTATCTTCCCGAGATAGGAGTTGTTGAGCCCTAACTATGTAAGAATAAGTCCACGTGGCCGAATCCAATCTCTGCACAAAGGGAATATAAGCGTCATCGCCCTCGTATACTCCCGTCATCAGTGAGGGGCAGTGCAGCACGAACCAGGCCACCAAGTATGTATACGGCATTAGTACACGTGGTGGAGGAGATCTCCCGGCTTTCTTCTTGATAGCTGTAATTTCTGAAGCGCTGAGAAGTTCTGAGGTCAACATCCTCAGGCCATTTTGCATACAGCCGACCATAGCGGTAAGGAGACTCACAGGTCTTCCATGTGCTAATAAAATAGCTGGGTACACAACCTCAGCTAATATAGCCTCAGTTGGTTTTGACGGTACCACGCACCGCTTCAACCAAACCATGAAGAAACCTGTAAGAAGAGCCGTGTCAGAAATAGGGACTGTGGCTTGGTGGTGGAAACTTTCAAACGCAACACCAGCCTTGAAATCATCTTCTGCATGCTCTGTTTTGTAAGTGGCACTAGAAGCCTTAATCCGAGCTTTGGCTTCCTTGGGAGAGATGGCTGCAACGCGAGATACGGCTGCATCTTTTCGGTTCAAGTTTTGAAAAAGGTATTCCGCCCACGTGGTATGCATAACGCCCCCTCCACGCATCCCAAAGACTTGGGCACATATGTGGAAGTGGCACATCAACTCCTAAAAAGTAACATAAATTTCCGGGTGTGCTACTTTCAGTAGGGAAAGCTCCCTGGTGGTGGGGATGAACTCCTCGTAGGGCGTTTTTCCAAGTGGTAACCCCGACACTGCTTGCATCTCGTGAAGAGCAAAACCCAACTCTCCTATAGATGTGAAGAATGTACAGCTGTCAGGGTTATATTTCTCTAACATAGCGAAGAAGTTGTGGTAACTCTGCACGACACCCCGTCGAGTAGCCAACACGGGAACCGTGAGACCCGATCGAGCGAGCGACTCCTTAAGTTCCTCAAGAACGAAGTCAATCATGCGGGTCCACCAACCTCCTTCTCCAGAGTAAACCCATCCAGGGGATCTAAACATCTGGGTTGAGAATTCACCTCGAGCTGCAATAAATTAACGAATGAAAATATTCGCTGGACGTGGCGTTTCCGGAACCTGGTCCTTCTTCTCAAATAAACCGGGTCTCAACCCCTTGAGTTGTCCCCCGATTTGTGTGCGAGCTCGCCGACCAGATCCAAACGACACATTTTCCTTCTCTTTGACTATGTCGAAAGTCAGACCCCGACGACGGCTTGCATTCAAAAAGTAAGAGAGAGGGTACATCCTCTTCATGTTTGGAAGGAAGAAGTAGCGATTATCAACTTTCCGCAACAACTTCGAATCTTCTGCATGTATGAGGTGATCGTCGATGGATATTCGATCTCCGAATATGAACGCTGGTTTGAGAGATTGAGCATGACCAGCAGGGGTCTCCATGTCTAAGTCAGTGATCAAAATTCTAAGAGTAGAACATCGGGGAGATCTAATCATGTCCGTTCTCTCCGAGTCAGCGAAAGTACAAAGCGGAATTACGTTTTGAAGATTGAAAATTTCATTCGCATCAGGTTCGCCAATATACCCAAAATGATGCTCTTGCGAAAGCGGCACGTTTGGAAGAAGCACTGCACAATCAAAAGCAGAAGTTAGTAGCTGAAAACAAGTTACTGACATAAACACAGAATCGTAGATCTCGAAATGAGAAATTCAAGTTTCATGTCAAGGAATTTTCAGACGCGGAGATCGAGCCCCGCGTCAGAAACCCAAAACGCGAGGGTCGAACCTCGTGTTGGAAAAATTGAACGCGAGGGTCAAGACCCACATGGAGTCCCAACTCCGCGTTCTCGTTAACAAGAACGAGTCATCTTCCTCGTTATCAAGAACCCATCTAGGGTTTTTAGAGAACTTGCTAAGCAAGTTATTCCAGTCAACACTCACCACGACAGGGAGGCCCCTGTGACGGTGGTGGCGACGACAATGTTCCTGCACGAACAAGAACACCGCCGGCGTCCTCAGCCGACGGCGTTTCGGAAGTCGATCCGACGACTTTCTTGGAGCTCGAGCTTACTCTCCGTGGAGCCATCAACACAGTTGATCGGAAGAAATGTTTCTGAACGAAGAAGACGGAGTTCGTCAGAGATCTCGCCGAAGTCAAACGAGAATTCTCGTTCTTGGAAATAGCCAAAAATTTGAGAGTCAAGTGACTCTTGACGTGACCACTCAGGTCTATTTATAACAGCCGTCAAGCTGTTGAGATGGCACGGGATTCTAGGAAAGAATCCCAACCATTTTCAAAACGCGAAGCTCACTGCCGCGTTCAAACTCCAAAGGGCAAGGCCCAGGACCGCGTCACTAAGGCCTGAACCTCGCGTTCTGAACCCCAAACACGAAGGTCATCTTAGCGTTGCCATTCTTCTAATTCTTCAAAGGCATGGCCCCCCCCTTAACAGAGTGTTAATCAAAACCCCTGTATCCCTTTAACAGATTCAAAATTCTCATTGGGTTAATATTTCATCCCAAACTATCATCATCACCACAGAGTTTGAGTTTAGCTGGCACAAAATACCAGTGTAGCTATAACCCCTCTGTCAGAATCCGCTTATCAATTCTCGTTAGTAGAACGATAAGTCTCCAAAATCACTCAGATTATTGTCAATTTATTAGCTCTCTCCAACGGAGCAATAAATAATCAGTTTATCAACCCCTTTCGGTGGGGTAATAAAGCTCCCCAAAATCTTGTTCAAATCACAAGTGTCATAATTCATCGCTCTGATGACAAAAATTCTTAGTGATTCTCCCCAGCGAGACACAAAAGGATTTTATCCCCACAGACGTCACGTTAAAATTACACCTCTGACAAAAACCAACTTATCGACTCTCTCTAATAGAGCGATAAGTCCTCAAAATTGCTCCGATCGCAATCTCTTCACCGTCACGTTAAAATTACACCTCTGACAAAAACCAACTTATCGACTCTCTCCAATAGAGCGATAAGTCCTCAAAATTGCTCCGATCGCAATCTCTTCACTGTCACGTTAAAACTACACCTCTGACAAAAACCAACTTATCGACTCTCTCCAATAGAGCGATAAGTCCTCAAAATTGCTCGGATCGCAATCTCTTCACTATCACGTTAAAACTACACCTCTGGCATTTATAGACTTCTTTTAGTGTTCAAAGCAAAAACGACACAGGAAGAATTCTATTGGTCAGCCCTATTATGGGAAAATAATAAAATATTAATCCTCAGTAGTTTGAAACTTTCTGGAGTTATTTTAAACGATAATAAAGAGAGTTTTTCTGCACCAGAACTATTGTGGAGATCTATTCTAAGTCAGGAATACATCTCAGGCATTTCTCGTGATTTGTTGCTTAAAATCAAAACATGATAAATGCAAGAAACAATGAGAAGTCAATATCACTTTTTATTCAAAAACCAAAAGAAAGTGATACAAGACAAATTTCTTCTTGTCAAAACGACATTACAAAAACCAAGTTCACTCACGCATCAAATCAAAAGATATGAGTTGAGTCTTGAGTTCAGCTAATTCTTCCTCGTGTTTGGCCCGCACCATAGCTTCCGCCTTAGCCCGGAGTTCATCCGCACTTGGTATGATAATGGCTGCCATTTCATTCTTGGCCTGCTCCAGGGCTTGAGCCTGTGTGTGATATTCCAAAGTACCACTTGCATTCTGGGTACTAAGGATGTTGACAATACCCTCTTCATGGGAGAGTTCAGCCTTCAATCGTAGGACTTCGGCTTTAGCTTCAACAAGTCTGTTCCGAAGCGAATTCATAGAAGCAGTTGAGCGTTCTAACTCTTCTCGCTTCTGAATGTTACGTTCACGAAGCTCCGCGATCTGACGCTCCTTCTCGGCTAAGTCCTGTTCTATCGCTTCTCGGCGAGCCACTTCGGCGACCTGAAGACCAGCAAGAGTGGACATGATCTGCGGCTGAAGCTCTTTGTGGCCTAATGTTTCGAAACGCTGTAATTGCTCTTCAAAACGAAGAATAATTTCTGAACAGCGCTCGAACAACTGAGTGTTGCCCACACTCCTAACTCCGTTCAGGCCTGCTTCCAGAAGAGGTCGAAAGGAATTTAAAGTTCCCCGGCCATTCACCATGTATTCAACCACCGTCTTCGTGAGGCTATTTAGATACACCAGAGAAATCTGGAGAAATTCAGGTGCATCAGCGAGACTTGAAACCACAGCTGAAGACGCCCCTCTAGCCATTGAACTTAGTGCAGGAAACCCGAGCGCCGAAGCTGCAGAAGCAGTAGAAACATTCAAGTGTGATGGGCTTGAAGTCAAAGCCATCATCTCCCTTGCTTGGGACGTGCTTGGCCGTGCCTCTGTTGGAGTAAGAGAGATCTTCAACAAGGCGGTAGGCAAAGTAGCTGTAGTAGATGGAGTAGGTAGAGGTTGCTCTTGCGCAGGAGCCGACACCTGCACGACCGGTTGTTCCAGAGGAGAAGTCGCAGCAATAGTTTCAGGCAACGCTACAGGTGAAATAGTCGCCGTAGGGGAGCCAGATATATGTTTCTCTTGGGGAGGAGCCGACGCTGGCGCAGGTTCTTGCTCTAAAGGAGCAGCTGAAGTAGTCCCGGGAGTAGGTGAACCTGCACGAAAAAACGGTCGGAACGCGGAAAAAGCGTGCGGAATAAGTCGAAACAAACTAAGCTTACCGGTGAGATAAAAAGGAGTATAACCAGATGCTTTATCAGATGGAGCCTTGGGAGCATCGTCAAAAATGGTTATGTCATCCATAGAATTATGCTCCTCATCTTCCACATCATCACCTGGCAAGTTGCCGACTTCAGCATCCTCATCATCTCTATCTTCGCCAGCTTCATCGCCAACCGAGGAGCCTCCATAATCAACTTGCTCCTCATCATCCCGGGTAGCTGAAGGTTCAGGAAGATTGGTGTCAGCAGCTGGTTTGGTCATAAGTCCCGTTGTAGGACTGGGCACCAAATCACCAGCTTGTGATATTAGTAATGAAGGAGAAGGGGATGGATTCTCTTCGATATCCCTCTGCTCTGATACCGGAGACTTAGGAAGGTCCATCACCGGTGCAGATTCTGCATCTGCGGCCATTAACTCATCCTCTTCATCTTGAGGGGGATGGTAAGAAGAAGCATCGCCCGAAAGGGCTGGCCCATGAGAGCGAAGCCCAGTCCTATGTGGCAAGCCTGCAACAGAAGATTCCTGTTGTTCTTCATCTTCAGCAGCTCTGATGGCATCTGCCATCAACTTAGACTTTTGTTGGCCTTTGGGGGAGGCAAATCAACCAGCAACTTCCGACGAATCTGTTTATCATATTTGTCGGTCTCATCCGCTGAGAGTTTTCTCTTCCCAGCTGCCCTGGTCATGGGGGGATCAACCGCTTGTTGCTCTTCCACCGGAACAGGCTCAGCTCTTTGTTCCTCTTCCTGTCCAGCCGGTTGATTCTCGATGGATAGGAACTCGTCAATCCCTCTCAAGCGGGATGTCTTGGACCCCTTTCTTAA
>BQKN01067121.1:0-22171 GCA_022839385.1 Asparagus kiusianus | reverse complement strand
ACAATCGAAAGCTGCAAGTGGAGGACTTTTCACATAGATCGAGAAGATTTACAATTCAACGACGCTTCCGACAGCTGATGAAAACTCTATTCAGCAGCCTTCACAATCAACAGTGAGAGTTACAATTTGACGACTTTCACACTCCACAATAACCAAAGCGAGGATTACTGAACGACAGTCCTTGCAACACCTTACAGAAGAGGTTACAAGTCAACAAACTCCTTCTAAAATGCGGAAGTCATCCCCGCGTTACAATTCTGGAAGTGCAGGCGACCCCCGCGTTTCCAAGTCACAAATCAAACGTGAGCGACCCTCGCGTTCGTAGGGGTTTAACCCATACCGACCCCCGCGTTTCCAAGTCACAAATCAAACGTGAGCGACCCTCGCGTTCGTAGGGGTTCAACCCACACCGACCCCCGCGTTTCCAAGCAAGCAACAAGCCAAAACGCGAGCGACCCTCGCGTTCATGGACATTCAGCCAACACCCAACCTCGCGTCTCAATTCTAAGACACGAAGTTAGGTTCTGAACGCCAGATTGGGCGTTTGACTTGTTCAAACACAAGTCGAACGGTTTTAGAACTGTTTTCCCACGATCTGAGGAAATCACGCCCACGTAGGAGCGGATTTAGAGGGCAGTTCCAACCTCTTATCCTCCTATAAAAACTCAACGAACCCAACGAATCGAGGGTTGGATTTTGGAGATTAGATTTCCAGAATCTAAACAAAAAAGCAGCAAGGGCGAATTCTGGAGGATCTTAACCACTCGGGTTTGGTGATTCAACAGTAGTAACAGCAAAATCCTTGGAGATAAGATTTTTGAATCAAACTCAGAAGATCAAATCTGAGAGGATTCTTCAACAACAAAAAATTTGCTTGGTCATTAACCGAATTTTTGGTTCTAACAACTCTATCTACAGAGTTTTAACTCGTTCAGAGTTCTTAAACTTGTTAAAGAGTTACGTATAAAACTTCTCACAGAAGTTCATCGTTCCCACGAGATAAGAGACGGTCAGATCGTCAACAGAAAGCAAATTTGACGCGAACAATCGAAGGAGGCACTCCATCGCTACCTTGAAGAACCCAGTTTTAAACAAAGGAGAAAACCAAATTCGTTTTCTTCTCTTTTGTAATCAAGTTGTAATCGGAATTAAAGGAATTCAATTCAATTTTCTTTTCTTCTTTTCGTTGCAATTTTCCCACATACAGAGATGATGATGCCCCCTTTAAAGTTGGCGATTTATTCGAGACTAATGACCAATTGGTTGATGCTATTCGTGAATACTCTTTCGAAAAGAATTTCAAGTTCAAGCAAGTTAAAAGCAATCGCACAAGTTATGATGCAATATGTTTTATAAACACACAAAGAACAGGTCTGACCGAGGGAAATGAAGCTGATTACTCATGTCCTTGGAAGTTATATGCATTTGCAGGAAAGAAACACAAATTTCAATTTAGGATCAGTGAATACTACGGTGTTCACACATGTGTCAATCCAATATTAGAGCAAGATCACAGTGGTGCATCTGCCTCTTATATAGCGCGGTTGATTATGCCAAAATTAAGGAAGAAGCTTGATCTAACCCCCGACAATATATTTGAGAAAGTGCTTGATACCAAGTTCATTAAAATCTCGTATATTAAAGCATGGAATGCAAGAAGAATTGCGATGACAAAAATATTTGGTGATTGGGACAAGTCTTACGCAACACTACCTCAATATCTTGATGCGATCAAAAGAAGTAATTCTGGATCTGAATACAAACTCATAACCAAGGAGATCGATCCGGGAGTTCATCAATTCACCTCTGTTTTTTGGGCATTTGGGCCTTCAATTGTGGGGTTTAAATTTTGTCGGCTTATTCTTAACATTGATGGCACACACTTATACGGTAAATACATTGGTGTACTGCTTGTTGCTACATGAGTTGATGCAGATGGTGGCTTATTTCCTTTGGCCTTCGCCGTCGTGGAGGTCGAGAACAATGAAAATTAGGAGTGGTTTTTTTTGCATTCAATTATATATTTTTAATATGTTGCCTCCTAGAAAAATTACTTTCATATTTGATAGGATGAAAGGTATTCCAAAAGCATTGTGGAGGAGATTTGGCTCTCATCACCATTATCGCTATTGCTTACGACACATCAGAGCTAACTTCAAAAAGAGCTTTAGTCAGATTCATTTACAAAACCTTTTGTGGCAAGCGGGTTGTACGCCCGAAACATGTGTGTATGATCGGATACGGGATCAAATCAAGGCAACATCTCAAGCTGCACATGATTGGATTGAGAGTAGTCTGGGCAGTGATTACGTCGACCGGTGGGCACTTAGTAAAGATAGAGGGAATTGGTTCTGCATGATGATAACCAATTGTTCTGAAAGCTTCAACGGGGTACTTAAGGGGGCTCGGGCAATGTCCATACAGGCGTTGGTTGCAAGGACATTTTACAGGCTCAATTACTATTTTGTCAAGCGGTGAGAGGATGGAACAATGTGCGCCTCGTTCTTAACACGAAAAAATGAGGCGATTTTAGGAGCTTGAGTTAAGCAGGCGAGGGGCATGAAGATTCTTAGATTTGCTATAGATGAATGGGAGGTTACAGACAAACATGGTCACAATTACACTGTTAACTTGAGAGGTGCACATTGCACATGCACCTGTAACATACCAGAATTGCAAAAATGCATTGTTCACATGTTATAGCGGTTATGTCCAAGCAATCGGGGGGTGCAAATATTTCGTATTACACATACGCTTCTGAGTGGTATCAATCAAGCAACTATAGAGAGGCATATAAGAAGTGTTTTCACCCCGTACATGATAGTCGTTATTGGCCACACTATAACGGGCTGCATGTGGTGCCTCCAAGCTATAAGAGACCAGCCGGACGCCCACGATCAGTACGCTTAAAAGGTACGATGGATGAAGGCCGGGAAGGAGCTCTAAAAAAAATAGATGTGGATATTGCAGACAAGCCGAGCATAGAAGATCTCATTGCCCGACCAATCCAAATAGATAGCAATTAATGGGTACAATTTTATACATTTGTAATTTTATTCTAACTCATTTATAGATTAGTGGATCATCATTATATGTGCAGATATTTCAGTTATGGAGGCGGGTCCATTGACACATGATGTCCTTTATGACCAAGAGCACCACCGATCCGCGAAGATAGACGCTAGGGAGGTAAAGTGCATTTTTATTATTTTCAATTATATATAAATTTCAATGTAGTTGATTGTTACTGAACATTTGCACTGTTTACTACATGCGGGCCCCGAGTATTATTGTTGTTGATCATACCCGTGCACATTCTAGCTGGGAGTTGACGGATCCACAGATACAGTATTATGTGCGTCAAGCCGGCTTTTTTGAGTGTTCACAACTTAAATAGGTAAGACTTGATTGGGCACTTTAGACGGCATTGGTTGAATGATGGAGGCCCGAGACAAATTCTTTCCACCTGCGCCAAGCAGAGGCGACGATTACCTTGCAGGATATTGGGGTTATACTTGGCCTCAGAGTAGATGGTGATGCAGTGACGGGCACCGATGACTTCCACTATGTCAGCACATATGAAGAATTGTTAGGTCACTGTCCTACAATGAAGGGGGGAAAGATCAAACTCGAATGGTTAAGGAATAACTTTATGAATGTACCGATCGATGCGACTGATGAGATCATTAAGAGCTATGCCCGTGCATATATTTTACATATGATCGGTACTATTCTGTTTCTGAATTCCACTAAGGATTCCCTGCACATGAGATGGTTACCGCTTCTTCGGGACCTATCGGAGTGTGGAGAGTTATCTTGGGGGAGTGCAGTGTTAGCCTACTTGTATAGGGAGATGACGAAAATAACACTCGTACAAAACAAAGAATTAAAGTGCTGCCTCACTTTGCTGCAGATATGGTCATGGGAGAGATTGCATTTGGGAACACTTGATTTGAGGGAGGCCCGCGCTCTCGATGGCCATATTCCGTTAGGCTGCAGGTATTATTAAGATGCATGTAATTTTAGTGCTTTATTTCAATATATATTAACCCGTTGTATATAAAATAGATGGAATGTGTCCAGATCTTGGCAAACCTCTCCAAAGGGGCATGAAAACTTTTACAGAAACAAGCTTGATCAGATGGAGGATGAACAGGTATAAAAATTATAATATCTATATTCAATTATGCGACCAATTGTTACCGATATCTAAATATATTCAATCAATATATCATAATATCTTCTTTATAGGTCAAATGGATGCCCTGCGAGCTAGTGTTGGAGTCACTACCGGATATTTGCGGGAAGGTGAGGATGTATGGCGTGCTCACATCCTACTTATATGCTTTGAGATTGTCAAAATGCACGTGCCTGACCATGTGCTTCGACAATTTGGACTACGACAACATATTCCAAGGCCTGTGGGGAGAATAGAGAGAAATCCAAGAAAAGGTGCACATCATGTTAATTGGGAAGTAATTCGCCAAGATTACATCCAGAGGTGGGATTTAAGGGAGGAACAGGTAGTGATGGAGAGGGCTGATGCACCTGACCTAGGTGTGTACCTGCGGTGGTATTGGGGGATTACTCGCCGGTGGATATTTTAGGAAAACAAAGCCCCGAATGAGTACATACCAAGAGGCCCAGTCGAGAGAGTTGGTAAGTGTATAAGAAAAATATACAATTATTTTCTAAGTTTTATTTTCTCACCATCCACTTGATAATAATTTTCTTTCGGTTTTTATTTTATAGGTACAAGAGCTCGAAGAGCTTTCTACTATGGCACATGACGCATTACGCACGACTACCGAGCGGGAGCCGAGGAACACGTTCCTTCGTATGATAAAACAATACGGGCGGCTCTTCAGAGGACGCGTAATGCAAGCCGCGATGGACGGGAGAAGCGACCAATTGAGTACGGGCGCAGACGTCGACAAGGACACACGGGGACGGGATCAAGCCGTGCGCATGATGAAGCTGGCGGCTCACAGCAGGCTCAGGCCGGATGTTCACAGGCGGTTCAAGTCGACGCGGATGTCATGCGCTCCCAACTTCACACACAACCGGACGAGGAACTTATCCGAGCTCACGTCGAAGGTGAATGGGGAAGGGGGAGAGGAAGAAGAGGGAGAAGGAGGGGAAAGGGCGTTGTTGATATTGGTTAAGTTTCGATGGACTTGATAGGATGTTTGCGTTTGAGTTGCAATTTGGACTTGATATGTTGTTTGTGTTGCGATGGATTTGATATAATGTTAAGTTTACGAATATGAGTTGTATGTATGATATTTGTATTTGTGATTACATTGTGGATTGATAACAGGAGTATGATTGCATTTTAGCATGTGTTATTTGTGATTACATTTTGTACTACAGGAGTATGAGTTTCCAAGTGAATGTGGGCTGGAAGGAGGTCTGCAAAATGGTCGGGGTTGGGAACCCCGACCATTTTGTGCACCTACACTGACCCTGCGTTTGGCCTCTACTTAATGGTCGGGATGGGAACCTCGACCAATTCGAAATGGGCTTCGAATTGTTCGGGGTTCCCAACCCCGACCGATTCGTCCCTGTCCAAACCCAGCAGCGGTTGGGCTCTGCTAATTGGTCGGGGTTAGGAACCCCGACCAATTCGAAATGGGACACAGGGTTGAATTAGGTAATAAAAAGTAAAAACGGGTTTACAGTAAAAATTTCCTTTTTAAAAATAAGTTAGAGTAAAACATTGGGCTAAAAGACAAAAACCCCTTAAAAAAAGCCCAATGCTTGCGTCGTCTTGACCCTGAAAATAAATTTAAATAACAAAAATGGACATCCTGTTGATTCTGGTGCTGTTGGTGGCGGCGGAAGCTGTGTGGCTTGAGCTGCTGCCGAGTGGGACGAAGTGCGTGTCGGGGGAGATCCAACCCAACGTCGTCAATCGTCGCTGCCGATTATTCCCTCATTTTTAACCCCAACACCGACCTCCCCGGCCATCACCACCGCCGTCAAGGTATCATCTTCTTCACCATTATCGATGTTTTCCATGATCATTACCGATCTAATTTAGCGCAGTCCTAAAGATATATATAAGGAGTTAATTAAGCCTGAATTATTTCTCTTGCGGTGTGAATCACAGTTCAAATTAATTTGGGCTTTCAGTGCTGATTTCTTGAACTAGAGATCCAGTTTAGGTTTTGTGTGTCCCTACTCAGATAAGAGAACAATTATTTAATGTCCCTAAATAAGTTGTATTTATGTATAACTAGCAATTAAGTCTAAGAATTCTCCTTGTACTTCTGTAATGATTTTAGGTTTTTAAGTTACTAGTCTAGTGTCTGAGACTAGACTATTTAAGAGTGGTTGCACAGATGATGGAGAAATCAGAGGGAGTTGTTAGATATATAAGGATGAATCTGATAGAATGGTTGCAGAATATACATGAGAAGAGAAAACAAAACAATGAATACAACAAAATAATCATCTGATAATGCTGCTGCTACTTGTCATTTTCGTTGGCGATATTCGCCCATGCGACCGATAAACCCCAGACCTCTTCCAAACTTAGTGCCTCCCGAGGCCTTAACGGGGCTTAGGCTCAGGTATGGGAACGATTAAGCAGCTTAAAGAATTGCTCTATTTACAGCAGAATTTGGCTATTATGTTGAATTGTAAAAGTGGAAGTTTTCTTATTACTTATCTTGGAGTGCCTTTATGGCTTGGTAAGTTGAAAAAAGATGACTGGTTTCCTTTGGTTGAGAAAATAGAGAGGAGATTAGCATTGTGGAAAGGTAGATCTTTATCAAGGGATGGTAGATCTTTATCAAGAAATGGTAGATTAGTTTTAGTTAAATTGAAGATTTAAGGGGCTAATACAAAAGATGGTAGAATAGTTTTAGTTAACTCAAGAGATGGTAGAATAGTTTTAGTTAACTCAAGGTAGATCTTTATCAAGAGATGGTAGAATAGTTTTAGTTAACTCAGTCCTATCCTCTATGCCAATTTTTTGGCTATCTTTCTTTCTATTTCCTTCATGGATTATTGATAAAACTACATATTGGTCCTCAAAAATATTCAATAGTTGCATATTATTTTCATTGAAGTGAATATCCTAAGGAACAAATGCTAAATTGAAGATTTAAGGGGCTAATACAAAAAAAAACCCTTTACATTTGATATATTATCAAATTTTACATGATTCTAAAATATAATCAATTTGACCTTCAGCTGGAGATATTGGAGGTAGCAACATTGGTTTTCGTACAGGGACAAAGTCGCTACAGACGATGACGAGATGTGAGGTTTATTTTGCATTTTATACACTAAACAATTTTTATCTGTGAGAGTACTCTATTTTATTCATATGGTATTCTATGGATTTAGTATTAGTAGTGTGTTGCAAATGTTCTGGTAAAATGATTTTCGCTGAAATAGATGTTAGTGTTGGACCCTAGAGGGGGGGTGATTAGGGTCAAAAGGCTCTAATATGCAATTTAAAACATACAACAAGCAATCCACAGTAAATAGATACAAACAAAGTAAATAAGAGAGGGTTAGGAATCGTTATCCTTGACGCGTGATGTGTTAACGAGGTTCGGCCCTCTGGCCTACATCCCTGCTCCCCACTCTCGAGGAGAAATCCACTACACACCCGGTTTGGAAGCCGGAACTTCGTCTACACAGCGATCCCACACGATCTCTCTCACTACACAGTTTGATCTCAACAGATCACTCCCTCACAGTAGATCTCACACAAGATCTCAACCTCACAGCAAAAGAAAGTATGCAAGAACCTCTCTTTACAAAGCCCCTATGGCAAAGAGAAGAAGTTACTGAAGCTGGGAGGTGAACTCACACAAAACCACAGAGAAGAAAACAGAGAACAGATTTGAAAATTTTTCTCAGGAAAACAGAAAACAGCTCTCTGGTTTTTTAAACGTTAGGGCTTAGGGAAGAAGAAACAGTCTGGGGGTTTTATAGAAGATATTAAAACATTTAAAAACAAAACCCAATCTTCCTGTTTAGGAAGATAATCTCCTTTTCAGGTGGTTAGCACAGACTGAGCCAAGCACAAATGAGTGAAAGCACAACAAACGAGGCAAAACGATCGTTTTAAAAAAATCGCGCTTGACTGAAGAAAAGAGCGGTCGTCCGAAATAACCTTCGGTCGACTGAAAAATCATGTCGGTCGACCGACCGAAAAATTCGGTCGACCGCGAGCTGCTTCAAAAACTTAGAAAACAAACAGAGCCATCTTCGGTCGACCGGCGCGGTCGACCGATATAGAAATCGAAATTTCGGTCGACCGCATCGGTCGACCAACGACCTTTCTGGAAAATACTGACGAATGGCTATAGGAGCGGTCGACCGGACCGGTCGACCGCTTTCTAATATATGACATAAAACAGTTTTTGACCAACTTAAAATATTTGCAAAATATTTATTTGACCTCTGAAAATTCTAAAACTTTGTAAAATGTTTTTAATACTAAAAACAAACTGTTTGAAAAAGGAATTTTGCAGATAGGTCCTCATACTTGTGAAAAATAAGGTTTTGTGAAAACCGCTTAAAAGCTTAAATATGAAAACGTGTGTGTGAGTCCCAATAGCTTCAAGTAAACACAGTAACTCTTTGCCTACATTCTAGCACTAGAGAGAAACATAAAAGAAAGCTAATATCCTCATATTGAAAGCAATACTTGAGCTTTGATATAGCTTGAATCGGATGAAGCTTTTATATGACTTTGTTGTTCTTGAAATAACGTTGCTTCATCTCTTGGCCTCCTCCTCCTTTGGATATCATCTTTGTAGCATATATTCTATCCATCCTCCATTAATGGCACTAACGAGCTTGATAAATGAATTTACTACATTTACACTTAATAAGCCATTAGTACCGATAATGGTGGTTGTAAGAACATCATCAAAACATAAGGGCTAACAGTTAGATTGAATTATTGAATATGTATATTGGATTGGATTGTTCAGTGTGTATATTAGATTGAAATATTGATTATGTGTATTATAGTTGATTGGATATAGGTGTAAAAAGTTCAGGAAATGTATACTAATGTGTGTATCAAGTTAATGAAAAACCTGGGAATCAATTATTTTTAAAAAAAATCAGTAAAATACAACAACCTAGACAAAAACTCCGTCTAGGACCCTATCTTAGATGGAAATTTCCGTCTAGGTTGGTTTTATAGCAACCTAGATGGAAAAACCATCTAGGATGCAACATAGACGAAATTTTCATCTAGGTTACATCCTAGACGGAAATTTGAGTTTCGTCTAGGTTGCATTCCATCTAGTTAGACCAACCTAAATGAAATTTCATCTAGGTTGAGTCAACTTAGGCGGAATTATTCTAGACGGACTTTCCTAGACGGATTTCCGTCTAGTTTGGTCTAGCTTGACGGATTTCTGGCAATCTAGATGGTTTTTTCACCTAAGTTGAGTATTGTTCTACTAGCGATTGTTGTTATTCTAGCCAGAGTGTCCCTTTCAGGTTATAATAACTATTGAGCCATTTTCAAGTAAATCAGATATAAATTGGTTAAATATTTTAAAGATTGATAATTGAGAATGAGTTTAGCTTGTATAATGCCAAATATAAGTGAACCACCTTTAATTCCTAGAAATGATTAGTTCAATTTTTTCAGCAGTGCTACATACCGAAATGGTTCATTTGTTTGAATAATCCAAAGACGAAGTTTATTGTGTTTTAAAATAAATTGTTTATTGATCCGAAAACAAATCATTGAGTTCACGTAGCAGCATAAGACATTGAAGGGATAATATTGCAAAATAATAGCAGAAAATGTTGGTATTGAAATGTTACGGCATAGGAACACTGTGTTAGCATTCTTAATTGCTATCATGTCCTGTAACCGTATATTGAGATAATATATGGTCGCATTTACCTTTTTTCCGCAAAGATGCATATAAGAGGCAATCATTTTTATACTGATGTGTTTTTATACTATCTGACTATACTGACGTACCTGCAACTAGACCAGAACTCTAATGTTAACACGAGGATTGTTGCATTTATATACTCTCATGTACATGAGTAAGATTTGAGTTTCTTTCTGCCTTTCAACTAATTTCGTCTACCCTTTTGCTTCCTTGTCTGACTATTGCGTCCTAATTGATCGTGGAAGGTACCAATTTGTGGCATTTGACAATTAGATTAATTTGTTACTTGCTAGAGTTCTTTAAGCCTTAAATTGCTCCTTTCCAAGTAGTTCTTTTTGCATCTATATAATATATATTTTTTTTCAAATCTATATAAGCTTAAAGTATAACCAATGAAGATGTTTTTGTCCTCTAGTTTCATTTTGCTGGAAATGAATTCTTGAACAAATTTTCCTATGACATATGATGTCTACTAAAGGTCGCGGAGCTAGAAATTTTGGATGCATAATCTTTTGATATTACATCTTTGATATGTTATCAAATTTGAATATAAAATCTCTGAATAAAGAGCAGACTTCAAAAATCAATATTAAGCACGAATATGGTCATCGTCACTATATGAGTTTGTGGATTGGTTATTTTTCTGCCGATTCTATTGGATTTGAAGATGTATTGGTGTTTAGAATACTGGACGGGAAATGTGGAGCTTTAAAGAGAAAGAATTGAAAAGCTGGTTATTATTTAGAAGTTTCATGAAACATTCCTGTTGTGGGGTTCTTAGTTACTAAAAACCAAGCGTCACAGACAGTTGATGTTGGATAGCAGGTTCCTAATATGTTTCCTAATTTGTTTTGGTAACATGTTATTGGGATTCCTAGTCTGTTTTGGTAACATGATTCCAAATCTGTTTTGGTAACAGGTTATTAGGATTCCTAATCTGTTTTGTTTTTTATTTTAGAATTCCTAATATGTTTATAATTTTAGGATTTCTATATATATGGAACAATTGGAAGAAAGAATTGAGAAAAAAATTAGGAATATTTGGAGCACAGAAAAGAGGTATTTTCTGAGCTATTGGTTAGGGTTTTGTTTGGAGAGAATTAGAGATTTGTTGGTGAGATTAATTGGTGAGTTTGAGTGATTTGTAATCTCAGTTTGTACTCTTATTCTCTATTAGTGAAAAACTCTATCCCCTTCTTGCCCCGTGCACGTAGACAACTTGCTGAACCACGTTAAAATTGGTTGTTTGTGTTTGTGGTATTGATTTGGTTCGTTTGACATTCTTTCGGCGTTTGTTTGATTTGGTCTCTTGAAGCACATCGGTTTAGTTTTGGCTTCCGTTGCGCTCAACAAGTGGTATCAGAGCTCGGGCTACGCTTGGGCTATTTGGAGAAGTAGATCGTTTTGGAGGCTCGCCTAGGGCTTCGTTTGGTGATAAAGGTGAGATCTTTTTGGTAAAGACTATATCTTTTTAGTTTTGAATCTATTTTCATTTGTTTTGCATTTGTTTTGGTACTTTGAGAAAGATGGTTGGGAAAGGAGTTATGGAGGATACTTCCAGCGTGAAGACCGTCCAAAGTTTGAATATTCACATTCGTTTGGTGATAAAGGTGAGATCTTTTTGGTAAAGACTATATCTTTTTCAGTTTTGAATCTATTCTTCATTTGTTTCGTATTTGTTTTGGTACTTTGAGAAAGATGGTTGGGAAAGGAGTTGTGGAGGATACTTTCAGCGTGAAGACCGTCCAAAGTTTGAATATTCACTCTATGAAGATAGATGTGAAGAAGTTTAATATCACAAATAATTTTGGTCTTTGGAGATGTGAAGTCTTGGATGCGCTCAATACGCAAAATTTGGAAGATACTTTGGAGTTGGACAGGAAACCGGATGACATTGAGAAGAAGGTTTGAAAAAAGATGAATAGAACAGCGTGTAGTGTGATTAGATCTTGTTTGACTCAAGATTTAAAATATAATGTGATCAATAAGACTTCGGCTAAGAAGATTTGGGAGATCCTAGAGGACAAGTATTTGACCAAGAGTGTAGAGAACTGCTTGCATTTGAAAAGAATGCTTTATCGTTTCTAATTGAAGAAAGGGACCTCCATTGGTGATCACATGAACCACTACACGAAGCTTCTTACGGATTTAGCGAATATAAATGTGATGATTGAAGATGAGGACAATGCGTTGTTGTTATTGAGTTCCTTGCCTGACGAGGAATATAAGACCTTTGTTCTTACTATTATTAATGGGAATGCATCTCTTTCTTATAGTGAGATCACCGATGTACTTATGAATTATCAGCTTCGAAAGAAGGATAAGGAGATTTTAGTTGAGCTGGTAATGGGGGCATTGGTCGCAAGAGTAAAGAGTCCAAACCGTGGTAGGAGGTCGCAGTCTAGAGGGACGTATGTTGGAGTTCGTAGGAATCAGTAGGTCTTTTGTAAAGAGGATGGACATTGGAAAGCCGAATGTTCAAAGTTGGTTGATCGAGTCGGGAAGAATAAGGGGAAAGCTATTCAAGCTTTAGAGGTGAATATTGTCAAGGCTAGTGGTAATAATTCAGATTTGGATTCTTCGGGCTACTCGTAATCTGCACTACCGTCAGTTTGTGTTGCCGACTCTACAGAGTGAATGTTGGATTCAGGTGCTTCTTATCATATTTTCCCTAGGATGAATTGGTTCTCCAGCTTTCAGGAGTTGAAAGAGGGGAGGTCATGCCCATGGGTAATGATCATGAATATCTTATTAGTGGTATCGGTACCGTTCAGATTAGGATGAGTGACGGAGTGATTCGGAAGTTGGTTGGAGTGATGTTCGTTTCTCAGGTGAAGAATAATATCATTTCACTTGGAGTTTTGGAGGTAGCAGGCTATAGGACGATCTTGATCGATTCATGTTTGAAGGTCACATTGGGGTCCATGATTGTGATGAAGGGCATCAGGAAGAATAATTTGTATTATTTGATTGGGAGCACGGTGTTTGATAGAGAGCTGATGACTTCTTTGGATTTGGCTAGACTGTGGCATTTGTTGAGGCTGTGTTACTTGATTGGTTATGCCGTGCATAATTTGTTAATGAGTGTTTTGACCTGCAGATTAAAGTCCTTTGAGCACATTGGTATGAGCAAGAAGACCAATGTGGAGTTTGGTACTTTTATCCATCGATCGAGTGGTCTTTTAGGTGGTGTTCAGTCAGACATTTGGGGGCCTTCCAAGGATGCATCATTGGGAGGTAATCGGTATTTGGTTTCTGCAGTTGAAGATTGTTCTAGGCATTGGTGGGTTGCAACCAGGTCCCATTGGTGTGAAGTCCTAGAAGTCAACAACAATTAGAAGAAGTGTATTGGCAGAAAGGTAACCCGTCGTTCTAGCTTTGGTAGGGGATTTTTCTTGCATTTGTGCCAAGCTCATGTCAGTTTGAGATACTTCATTGATGTGGAGACATTGGGGCGACGATATGAGATGACAGTTTTGATGGGTTGTTCCTTACTGAAAGGGGATCGGCGTTGGTTGTCGAACATTGATTTTGGTTTTGAATGTTCGACATATTTCGGTCATCTTGGTCATAGGTTGTCGACTACTGCGTGTGAAGATTATGAATCTGATGGAGCTGCTTCAGATTTTGGGTTGCTTAGGATATTTGGTTGCCCAGCATTTGGTCATATCGAGGATGTGAGATTTGATCTGATTACACGTTTGGGATTCAGAGGTTCGTTTGATTATCAGTTAGGAGCTTCTGATTTTGTTTTGAGCAGGTATGTCACATTTGACTCTCGGCAAGTGGAGAGTGTTGATCAGATCATTGGGATATCACAGCACGTGGAGGGTGATGCTACTTCACATTGGGTGGAGATTACTCCATATACTCCAGATCATACTGCATCGTTTGGGATTCTAACTGAGGTGACACAGTTTGGAGATCATTTGGATTTGGATGCAGATGATGAGTTGGTTTTGGATTCGAGTGCAACTGGTGGATATGTTTTGGATACGGACATTGGTTTATCTCAGGTGGAGGTGTTTGATTTGTTTCAATTTGGGGTCATTGGGAGCGCTATCAGTTGCAGTTCTGTTGGTGATATTCGTGAAGAGTTGTAAACTTTTTTATTTGATTGAGGGTCTTTGGAAGCCGTTTGGATGAACTACGTGAATGCTTGATTCATTGGGCAAGAGGATACGTAGGCAGTCATTTATAATGCAGCCGGTTTGGTGAGTTGATACCGATCTTTAGAGTTTGTTCGCATTCTCGTTTGGGTTCTCGACTTGTTATGGATTGAGTCCGTTGTCGTGGATTTGTTCCACTTCGTACTGGACGCAACAAGTGAGACGTTTGGTTGGTATTGGTGTCGGCTCAGTTTTGGGAAAACTTCGCCGATGTGAAGAATTGTTGGATAGCAGGTTCCTAATATATTTCCTAATTTGTTTTGGTAACAGATTATTGGGATTCCTAATGTGTTTTGGTAACATTATTCCAAATCTGTTTTGGTAACAAGTTATTAGGATTCCTAATCTGTTTTTTTAGAATTCCTAGTATGTTTATGATTTTAGGATTTCTATATATATAGAACAATTAAAAGAGCTAATTAAGAAGAAAATTAGGGATATTTGGAGCACAGAAAAAAAGTATTTTCTGAGCTATTGGTTAAGGTTTTGTTTGGAGAGAATTAGAGATTTGTTGGTGAGATTAATTGTTGAGTTTGAGTGATTTGTAATCTCAGTTTGTACTCTTATTTTCTATTAGTGAAAAACCATATCCCCTTCTTACCCCGTGGACGTAGGCAACTTGCCGAACCACGTTAAAATTGGTTGTTTGTGTTTGTGGCATTGATTTGGTTCGTTTGGTCTTCTTTCGGCGTTTGTTTGATTTGGTCTCTCGAAGCACATCGGTTTGGTTTTGGTTTCCGCCGCGCTCAACAGTTGACTCAAACCTGAATCTGTGCTGATGATGGTGCGGAAGTAAGAGGTCATCTCATCTTACCTAACTTCCATCTCATTTTGTGTCCCTTCCTGGGTCACACACAATTTCAGTGTACACTGCTGTTTAGCGCAAGGTATTAGTCCTCGGTATGAGCTTAGCCTTTCTTTCCACCTCTAAACTACATAGTGGATGATAGTTTACTCCTTTCCTCATGGTCAAAATGCCATGTATTGATACATAATGAGTATTCAGTTTTAAAATATGCATATCAAAGGGCCAGTTCATTGTATTACTGAGAGGCATATGTAGCCAAACACGCTCTATGGAATGCATGTCAACTTAAAGGCTTTTGGTCACTCATCTGTTTCACTGGTCAATTTTCTAGTTTGCTTGGTGGGCAAAGTCTATGTTTGTGTAAGCTCAGCTATACATGTTGTAATTATGTGTAACATTAGTAATGACTACGTAGGCAACTACAGTCTTAGCAGAGCATCCAAAATGCATTTTTTCCTTCCCCTTGAAGTTAAACGGCTTGAGCTATGTGCTTCTTAGTTCTGACTAGCACTTGCAATTAAGGTCAACATCACGCATGTTACAAACTAGTATTTAATATCTGTACTTAACAAGTTAAATGCCATGCATGTTATAAATTAATTAGTAGTAGCTAAAGGCTTTTACATATAAAAGTTAAATATCTGTGTTTATTCCTAGGTATCTAATCTGAACAAAACACTTTGACATATAGTCTGTTATGCATAATTAAGTGCTGTGTTTAGGTTTATTGAATTTGGATCCTGACACATGCATGCATTCATGCACATGTGCACGCCAGTGCGTGTACTAAGTTGAGTCCATATCCTCGACATATGATCCATATATATAATTCATCTTCTATTAAATACAATCATATCCTCGACATGTAGTCCGCACATAATTTCAATCATTTAACAGCAGAAGTGATGGAAATTGGAGTCAGGTGAATATAATTCAAGCCACGGCGTGTGATTGGGGTATGGGGGTTTATGAAATATTGGGAGAGCTGGAGAGTTTTCAAATTAACTGTTCCTTTGCAAGTCCACATCTATGATCCATTTGGGCTCCTTTTAAAATGCTTATTTTTCTCGCATTGCATACAGTACTTCTTTCTTTTTCTTTTTCTTTTTCTTTTTCTTTTCTTTTTTTCTTGAATAATGGTTGTAGTCTAATCTTGAACGTGGGAACTCAAGCAATCCAAACCTCCTGCTTGAACTAAAAAACAGAGTGAGGTACCCTGTTCATAAGATATATTATATAAGGATATTTAAAAGATGTCTGATACAAAAACAAAAACCTACAACAGAGCCGAGAGGTAAGAACACAGTAGGGAAGCTGGTATGGAGCGGACCTAGTCGTCACCTACCAAACTTGTACTAACAATGTTCTCACCCAAGGCCAAAAGAAAAACACATTAGATACTATGTAGTCTGATACATCAAGGCCCCAACACAATAAAAAAGAAAAGGCCAACAATAACCATATCCTACTCAAAACACAGTGAGAACTAGGCCAGAGAGGAAGACTGGCCGCATCAACTGAAATCAGAGAGATTGTCCCCAAAAGCTCCAGTAGTATCCTTCGAGGCGATTTTCTTGCATTTTCAGATTTTTAGCAGCTCGACGAACATGCCTCGCCAGTCTATCTTCTTCGGCCCCTGTCCAGAACATGACATACCTAGCAATGTTAGCAGCGATATTGATAGGAATTGTAGAAAAATCTCTAAATATGAGATAATTTCTACAACTCCACATCTGCCAGCAGAAGCATGGAAATAAATAATTCCAAATAACGTTAATATCAGCACAAATATTTGGATCCCTGTATAAGAGAGTCAGCTCCTCCATAGATTGGGGTCATCTGGCAAAAGGGGCATGACGAGGAAGGGTAGACCAGACTGCTTTGGCAAAGGGACAGAGGATAAACAGATGGTCATGAGTCTCAACCTCCTGATTGCAATGAGGACAGCGGGGATCTCCTAACCAGCCTTTGGAGATCAAATTTACCTTGGTGTTGAGTTTCTGTTTAGATATGATCCAGAACAAGACTTTAACCTTCAGAGGGATGTAGGATTTCCATATGAAATTGTGAATATGAGACTTAACCCCACCAGAGGTGATGATGGTGTGTATAGAGATTTGACTGAATATAAGCCAGAAGGATGATACGGCCACCATAAACTGTCAGGATTAGCAATATTAGCAACTGAAAACCCTTCCAAGAGGGTTAGGAGATTATCAATGTCCCTTTTATCTTCATAGGTAATACCTCTTCTGGGAATAGGGTGTCAATGCCAGTTAGATTGGTGGATATATCATTGGGAAAGAACAGAGCTGCAAGATGGTATGCTTTTGGAAAAAAGACTACTAAGAGAGTTGTCATTAGTCCACTTATCAAACCAAAAGTTGCAAGTTTTACCGTCACCCACCTGCCATTTAACCATGTTGAAAAAATAGAGATGAATAGAGTGCAGGTCTTGGATGAATCTGGATGCAGATTTTTTTGGAGGGTGCATGAAAGGGTTGGAGTTATCTTTGGAGTAGAGAGAGAAAATAACTTTACTAATGAGAGAGTTTCTATCAAAAGATTTTCAAAACCACTTGGAGAGAAGGCAAAGATTGAAGGAAGAAATATCAATAACCCCCAGCCCTCCCTCTGACTTAGACCTGCAAACAGTAGTCTAATTGACCATGCATTTAGATTTAGCCTGAATATGACTACCGTTCCATAGAAAGTTCCTCCTAATTTTATCAATAGCCTTATTGACCCATGTAGGCAACTTGAAGAAGGACATGTAGTAGAGATGAATAGAAGAGAGGATTGAATGTAGGAGAGTGAGTCTGCCACCAATAGAGAGGGACTTGTTCTTCCAAAGAGAAAGTTTTTTCATGAAAGAGTCCAGGAGGGGTTGTCACTCTCTTCTGGTCAGAGAACCTCATTTAAGTGGTAAACCAAGGTAAGTGAAAGGGAGCGAGCCAACAGAACAGCTAAGGATGGAAGCTAGTTGGTAGCTTTTGAGAGGAACTTTACCAAGGTAAAACAGATTAGATTTATGAGGGTTAACGTGCAATCCAGAGATATTGACAAAGAGAAACATGATGGTTTTGAGAATGGTCATATCAGTGGGAGAAGCTCTGCTGAAGATGATGGTGTCGTCAGCGAATTGGAGAGCTCTAATGGAATTAAGCTCACCCTTCAACTTAAGATCAGATAAATCTTCCGAAGCTTGTTTAAGGCCCCTAAAGCATCTAAAGAAGTTAGAAGGGGTCCCGTTAACTAAAACAACAGATTTAGATGAATGAAGAATATGGTGGATCTAAAGACACCATTGAGGGCCGAAGCCTCTGGCTTGAAGGAGAGAGATGAGGAAGTTCCAATTGACACAATCAAAAGCCTTAAAGAAATCTACTTTAATTGCACAAATCTCTTTCCTACCAGTGGAACATTAGTTAATCATCTCATGGGTAAGGAGAACAGAGTCCAACGTGGATTTTCCTGACTAGAAGGCTGATTGAGAGCTGTCCACCAACAGATACAGGAAGGATTTTAGTCTGTTAGCAAGGACTTTAGAAAAGATTTTACATAAGCTGTTAATGAGACTGATGGGCCGGAAATCTTTGGGGCTGCTGGCACCATCCTTTATAGGGATGAGGCAAAAATAGGAATAGTTTATGTTGTGAAGGGTTTGAGGGTTGGAGTGGAGAGCTTGAATAAAGGAGATGACGTCTGTATGAATGGTACTCCAGAATTTCTAAAAGAAGAGAATGGGGAGCCCATCAGGCCCAGGGGCCTTGTCTGGATGAAGGTCGAACACTGCTGCAGAGATTTCCTCTTGGGAAAAAGGACGGTCAAGAGAAGAGAGATCTATGTTTCTATATGGGTAAAGACGATCCCAGTCCAACTGCAGGTTAGAGACAGGAGATTTTTGAAAAAGCTCAGAATAGAAATCAAAAAAAGATTGTCTAACGTCTGACTCTTCGGAGATAAGGACGTTACCAACCATAATATGGGGGATGAAATTTTTTCTACGACGGAAAGAAGCAGCTTTTGGAAGAAAGCAGAGTTATTATCTCATTCTTTGAGCCATTGGATTCTAGATCTCTGTTTCCACTTGATCTCTTCAACTTTAGCAAGAAGGAGAAGCTGGTCATGCAGATTGACTCTAAGTTGGGATTCCGATGGAGAGAGACTTCTAGATTCTTCTATAAGATTGAGGAAATTAAGTTGATCCATGGATCTAGAGTAGAGATGTTTGAAAGAGGCAAGATTGTTCATGTACCACCATTTGATTCTCTTTTTGATGAGTTTTAGTTCGAGAGGGAGATTTCTGGAGGGATCCACTCTCGAGTAGAAAGAGTTACAACAGAATACCATGTAAGGAGAGAAGGATGGGAAGGTTAACCAGAATTTCTCAAATCTAAAAAGATGTATTTTGAGGGGAGAAGACGTATCCAACAAGATGGGGGCAGTGGTCCGAGCATGGGGATTGATATGCAAATTGAATAAGGAGAGGGAATTTGGATTCAAAGTCTAGCCTGCCTAGCGAGGGGGGTCTATGGTTAGACCAGGTGAACTTCCTGTCACTGAGAGGGAGGTTTATGAGATGAATGGAGTTGATGAGATTGCAAAAGGCCTCTATATCACGGAGAGAGCTCGAACGGCCAATCCTTTCAGCTAGACTCATAGTCATATTGAAGTCACCAAAAACAACCCAAGGTAGGGAATGGGAGTCCCTAATCCTCTTGAGTTCCCACCAACATACCTCTCTATCTACCGAGTCACACGGAGCATAGGTGGAGGTGACAACGAAAGTCCAATTGGAGGGGATATACGTGAGAGTAGTAGAGACGGAAAAGATACCAATGGAAGAGAATGAGCATGAAAAACTATCTTCATTCCAACCTAGAAGGACCACTCCTCTAGAATCAGAAGCATCTAGTGAAATCCAGGAGATGCCCCCCCCCCCCAACTTTTTGAGGATGATAGGACTAGGCGAGCAGAGTTTGGATTCTTGCAGACCCACTAATTTCACTTTAGCAAGTTGCAAACAATCCCTCACCAATCTACGTTTAGCTAGGTTGTTTAAACCCCTAACATTCCATGAGCCTATCCGCATGGCAAAGGAGGAGAGACTACTTGGAGAAAATGCCCGGAAATCTCCATATTCTAGATATCCCTCATGAAATTAAGGTCAACTGGACCTTTGATTCCACAATTAATAGAAATTTCTTCCAACTTTGCTTTACCAAGCCACATTCACCATACTCTTTCATGCTGCTATTACTTAGAGACATGTTCCCTAAGAATGTTGATCCTGTGACAATAAAACTCAAGCTATTATTTCTACAGATCTGATGTTAGGTCTCGCTCCCTTTTCATGAGGACGATCCCACTTATGGGGTTATATAGGTAGTTCACAAGCAACATCCTCATCAACAAAATACTTGCTTTCGCTATTGTGGCTTGTACGAGTACATGCATGCACCACAGTGAAATGTGTGAAAGCAGCTCATAGACATGGTTAAATAGATAATATATCAATTAATTAACCCTTTCATCAAGATTTCCGACTACAAGAGCAAGTTTGAATAAGCTCGTGTTCTCTTGTTGTAGGCTACATCACCATATATGAACACGCTTCATCGCAAACATTGAGGTTTGCTTATTGAATTATCCAGTTAAAGGTAACATTTTACACATGTGGGTTACGTAGCGCTCGCTACTTTATGATCAATGTTTGTGATGAATTTCATTATAGGGTGTTGAGCTCGCGCTAACGAAATTGGAAGCAGCTGTGCAAACCTGATGTATCGCAGGGCCAGGTAAAATCGTATTTCATTTGCTTTATCATATTTAAGATTTTTCTTCTGGCAATGGCAAATGCCTACCGCTTGTGCTCAAGTTGGCTTGTTCTGCTGGGAAGCAGAGATGAGAGAAGCGAGGGGGCAAACGAAGTGTTTGCATTGTGGCTTCTATCTTGCAGTTGGTGAATCTCAAGAGTTTCTTTCAGAAGCAGCAGCTAATATTGTAGGTTGCCTGGGCATACATACTGAACTATTACATAAATTACATACTGAACTATTACATAAGTTCTGAAAGGCTAAATATTAGAAAAGCCCTCCTTAACTTTGGACAATTATCAGATAATCCCCCCTTTTGTTAGAAAATATCAAAACCATTAAAGTTTAGGGGTTATCAGAAAACCCCCTTTAACTTTGAGATTTCATTCAAAAAAAACCCATAAAATAAGGGGGATTTTCTAATAAAATCTTAAAGCTAAAAGGGAGCTTTTCAGATAATCCCTATACTTCAAGAGGGTTTCTTGAAATTTTCAGAGTACGGGGGTTTTCTATGAATCATCCAAAATTAAAGAGGGGTGGTGGGGGTGGTTCTGATATTTAGCCGTTCTGCAGCTTCTGTTTAATCTACTTTTTTTCTTCTTCTTCTTTTTCTTTTTTTCATTTCCATTTATGTAGTGATCTCGCCATCAGGTTATGCACCGTGTTGTTTGAGGCTAAGTTTAGCTCTAACTAGAAATGCATGGAAAATATGATTCATGTAACCGGCCGCTAGAAATTTGAAATATAGGCTTTACTGTTTTTGTTGCATTTGAACACTCTAGTTGTAGTTTGAACTTATTGGAGGCTGGTAAATTTTATACAAAACAGGATTTGCAGCTTGTGACCAGTACGCAGTACATGAAACTGAAAGTTGATTAGAACGGATTTGGATCTGTGGATGATTGCTAAAGATGATATAGAAATTGTGTTATTTTTTCATACTGTTTTCTTGCTGTTACCCCTTCAAATCAGATAACTTTCATCAAATCTCTCAAATTTAATTTTTCTGACGAGTTTAATGGCGGCTGACGTCAAATATTTGACATGATTTTTCATTTTGCTGCTTCATATCGGAAGCGGGACATTATTTGTTCATTGTTGTGTACTTCCTCTCATTATCATTTTGGATTTGGTGTCATTTCTAAAGGGAAAATGATAGGGGCACACTCCCAACCGCTTGATCATACAAGCATATTTATAGGCTTGATTTTGAAATTTTATTGTTTTTTTTTCTCATTTGTTCTGTTACAAAATTGTTACAGCCAAGAATTTAACCCTTCTCCTCTGATTTTTTTTCATTGCTGATTGAGATACTAATTGTGACGCCCCTGGGTTCACACAAGGCTGCAGTCCTAGGTAAAACCAAGAATGTCAAACCTGCCATGCACCACACCGTGCAATAACATGTTTCACCATCACAATTCTATCACTCTAGTAAAGTCAATAACAGGTGTAGGTACGAAAGCAAGTAAAAGATAATACAAG
>BQKN01067119.1:831144-873624 GCA_022839385.1 Asparagus kiusianus | reverse complement strand
TGTCGCAGATATGCATGGTTAACAGGTATATATACAGAAACCCTATCTAACATTGAGATAGTTGCAAATATTGAGATAAGGGGTACCTTTGCAAATATTGAGAGATATGGACTAGTTTTGCTACACCAAGCTAACATTTGCTTTCTTTGGCGATTGATTGTTGCAGTTTTCAAGTATCCTGTTGGGATTCGCAACATTTACAAAGTTGATGGCCCTGGCTTCCAATTATGCAATGTACCCTCTGGTACTGAGGCCACAACTGCTGGATACGACATGATCACCCTTGCAACTCCAGGAAGGAAATGGTACATGTGTGGAAAAGCAAACGGCAAGCGTTGCCAGATGGGGTAAAAACTGGTCATTAATGTCCTCCCTTCAGGGTTGCCTGTCTCCTCTGATGCCCCCTCCAGTTCACCAACATGGAAAATTCCAACTCTAGCACCTTCAATATTGCCAGAACCAAAGCAATTCATAGTTGGAGACAATTGTGGCGGGACCCTCGGCTTCAACTACACTGCTTGAGCTGAAGGCAAAGAATTCAGAGTTGGAGACAGACTAGGGATATCCATATCTGTGTAGGTAGTATTTTTCTTCAAGCGATATACACAAAACTTACTAACTCTATGTTGCAGTTTTCAAGTACGCTGTGGGCAAACATAACTTTTTTAAAGTAGATAGGCAAGCGTGCCCTGTGCCGCCGGCCAGTGAGGCTCTGAGCAGAGGGTATGATGTGATAACCCTTAGGAGTCCTGATAGAAAATGGTATATCTGTGGAAAAGCATATGTAGCCATTGCCAAAAGGGCCAGAAGCTGGTCATTAATGTCCTACCAGCAGTAGAGCAGCACAACCTTCTCTATCGGAATATGCCCCTAGTCCCCATCATAAGTATGGGAATAAACTCTTCAAGTGAGCAAAGGGATGATGGAGTTCATAATCGATGATTCCGTACGCATTTCATACAGAGTGATTTACATTAATCATTTTACATATTGATTCTTTTGTCAAGTCAGTGTCCTGTTATTTGTTTTATGATGAAATGACTAAGCTGTGTTTGTATGTTGTTGAGCAATCAAACAGGTCAGTCTGGTACTATATGAATAAAGAGCACTTCTATCTATAAAAGCCGGTTCACCCTACTGTGAAAATTGCAGCAATCAAATAGTCAGATCAAAACACCCTTTTTGAAGGGAAAAAAATTTAAAAGTATTCATGTTTATTTCTTAACAAAGGAGAAATAGGTCTCCATGCATGCTTTCCAACATGATTGTTGACCGCTATGGCAGCTCAAATGGAAGGTAAGAAGCATCAATGTCAACAACACACAGATAGGGTGTTGTGTGTCCTAAAAATCCATAGTTAAGAATCCATGGGAACACACATGCTGGGATTAGATATTTTAGAGTGAGCAAGTTCACCCTATTAAGAAGTTTCTTTTGTATGGGAGCTCTTAGCATCCAGTAGACCCAAGAGTCTATTATTAGGGGTTGTTTGGTTCGTTTCCTTGATATAGGGAAATGCAATTCCATATAAAGAAACACAAGTTTTAAGTTTTCCAAACTTTTCCAAGAAATAGATTGTTTTGCTTTGGTTCGCACATAAAAAATGGTGGGAAACCAATGTATTTATTTTTCTTGTGTTTGGTTCGCATAGAAAAAAAAAGGAAAACTTTTGTAAACGAAGCAGAGAAGGAAAAAAATCTGACGTGGCAGAGTTTTCATCAATTTCACTCAGTTGGGGAAGGAAATCGGAGAGGGAAAAAAATCTGAGCTGACGGCGATTTCAGCAGAGTTTTCCCTCTTCCATCCGAGCGAACCAAAGCGGCACAAAGAAATGGACGGAAACAAAAAAACTGACGTGGAGGGCTAAAAATCTGACGTGGAGGGGTTTTCTGAGTTTTCCACCCCTTACATTAGCGAACCAAACAACCCCTTAATTACAATAATTATCTTTTTTCAAGAGGAACATCCAACCAAGAAACTAAGTCATATTTATAGAAATTGGAGAGTTAAACAAGTATTTCATGATTAGTTTCTCTTTCTTGCACAACAGTCATAATGGAGTTTTGACCCCTACGCAAGAAAATTTTGCTGGTGCACCAAGCCTCGCACATTTAAAGTAACAACCAAGGGGGAAAATAGCTTAGTATTTGTTCTGGTAATTTTAGCAAATTTAACCACTTTGAGATTGTTATATTAATTATGCCCCCTTTGGAGCTACTTTTGTAAGTTCTACATGTTTCGAGATATTATTTTGATAACTGTGAGCTCTGTACGTTTTCATGTTATGATAATTGATCCTTTGGCAATTTTTACCGCTTTATAGGTTTTTTTTTTTGTATATAAACCCAAAGTTTTTGTATATAAACCCAAAGTTTTAGCCTATTAATTTTTAAACCCGACCACTTCCCAAATCACTCTTCTCCCCAGTGTACTCAACTGATTATATTTTAACTCACTTTGTACTTCGATAGTTTGGTAATATGGTTTAGTTTAACGAACCTTTTAAACATACCTTGTGAATTGGTTTGAAATGTGTATCAAGCAAAAGATTGTTTACTTTGCCTAATTGGTGACAAAATGAGTTGACACAAAAACTAAATGGTCAAATTATGCATTTTCTTTTTTGTTTCATTCTAAAATGAAATGGTTAAACCAATATTTTTGGCTTTTTCCACACTAATACCATTGCAATGTGCATGATAATTTTGCTCGTTAGCAACTAATTAATAGTGTGGAGTGAGTTTAGGCCCCACCTGAGCCTAGTTTCATCTCACAATAAACCAGAATTAGTAGCTGTTGTTGTTTTTGTTGATGATGATGTGGTAAAGAAATATATTAGAGCGTAAGCGTTTTGTGTAACTGATGTATAGATAAGAAGAGGGAAACTAACTTTCTCATCTACTTCTCCTCAAATATTCTCAATATATTAATAACAATATCAGTAACTACACTGTAAAAAGATAAGTGCACAGGGAAGTAATGAATCTAAACAAGGAAGCATTTGTGTTCTATTATTTATGTCCTGGGTAGCCGGCAATAAGATTTAAGGAGAAAAGGTCTGCCTCAATTTTGACTCAATACTGTAACTACTACGAATTTGAACATATTACCAAATGAATGACCGAATACATTAAACAGTATACAAGGACATTGAAATCATGAGATGAAAAATATATTAGTAACATAATGAGACAAGGGCTAATAGCTCATATAACTTTCTTGTAAATCTAAAGTAATAAGATTTTTTTCAGCGGGGAAAAATAAAAATAAAAACTTTTAATTTTAAGGTTAGCCTCATTTTTTTTACTTTTTGATAACCAGGCATTATTAATCCATAGTATCCACATTAATATCTATATCCAATCAAGATTTTTAATGGTTCTTCATCAGATTGAATGTTGAGCTACTATAAGAAAATACGTATGTATCGAGACCTATGCTCCCCAGTTTGAAATATATAAGTATGTACGTCAAAACATGGGAAGTTTATAATTGAAATTTAATGTGACCCAAGTCAGTAACTAACCTGAGAGCAACCAGTTGAGACAAGATTCCAACAAGCAATGCTACAGGGATCAGAGCTCCAAAGCTGCAGGCCTGCTGCTTTTGTAATTGGTGAATGAACATATGACGAATAGACAGAGCTAGTACCATCCTCCCGCAGCCTCCTAAAGATACTACTTTTAGAATTCTTCTTTCAACATTCGTACACCATATGGATACATCAGACTTTTTCAAACTACACGGTTTCGATTTTTTCTAAGGGATTTTTTAGGGAATAATCATGTTGCCTCCCTCAAATACATAGTTGCTTCTACAATAATGTATCATCTTGTCATTGACCTGCTTGTCCGGCTAGGCTCTCAACAATGCATTTTCACAATCAAATTGTTATAAATAGACCCCAAACACCATAACCTTGCAAACACACAATTGAAAGTGAAGCTAGCTAAGAAAATCTTTAGTTCCAATGGGTTGCAAGAAAATGCTTGCCATCCTAGCCGTCGTCTTTTTCGCTCTTCCAGCATTTGCTCAAGGAACCGAACACATAGTGGGTGATTACTATGGCTGGACTCTCAACTTCGACTACAATACCTGGGCCAAAGGCAAAGAATTCAGAGTCGGCGACACTCTTGGTATTTGAAATTACTCTTCAGTTATCGAACAATATGTGAATCTTCTTGAACTAAAATCTACTTCTTGCAGTTTTCATGTATGTTGTGGGAAAACACAATGTCTTCAAAGTGAACGGCCCTGATTTCCAAGCCTGCAATGTACCCCCAAAGAGTGAGGAAATGGCAACCGGAAACGACGTGATAATGCTTACGAGCCCAGGTCGGAAATGGTATATGTGCGGCAAGGCCAATGGTACCCACTGTCAAAAGGGTATGAAACTGGTGATCAATGTGCTTCCGGCTAATGAAAAAGCTCCTGCTCCATACTATTCATCACCACCGACATGGAAAGCTCCACCTCCATCAGGTTCACCATATACCGGACCGAAGCAACACGTTGTTGGAGATGGGAAGGGTTGGACCCTCAAGTTCAACTACACTGCTTGGGCTGAGGGTAGACAATTCAGAGTTGGAGATACGCTTGGTATGTTATCTATTAACCAATTACCTTGTGGTAAATATTAAATGTTGCAATAATCTGGATGTTGAATGCACATTTGTTCTTGTAGTTTTCAATTATGCCATTGGAGCTCACAATGTCTTCAAGGTGAGCGGATCAGCCTTCGAGCACTGCAGTGTACCGCCAGAGAATGAAGCTATGGCTACTGGGAATGATGTTATAACCCTTGCAACTCCTGGAAAGAAATGGTACATATGTGGAAAAGCCGAGGGCAAGCATTGCTGGTCAGGGATGAAGCTAGTTATTGATGTCCTCCCTTCTCCTTCAATGGAGCATGTTCCTGTAGCAGCTCCTTTGAATTCTCCAGCATTGGAGGCTCCAGCACTAGCTCCATCTTACTCAGAGTGGGAGACTCCATCTGTAGCCCCTCCCACAGGTCCGAGAAAATTCTTTGTTGGAGATGACAAGGGCTGGACTCTCAGTTTCAACTACACTGCTTGGGCTGAAGGCAAAGAATTTCGAGTTGGAGACATCCTAGGTATTGACTTACCCAACTATGTTCGTAAACATAATCTTAAATTTTCATCTTTGGCTTGCATGTATTTACTAATTTCATTGCTCCTACAACGAAATGAAGCCAACACTAGTTTTGACCTCGTGATTGATTGTTGCAGTTTTCAAGTATCCTGTCGGGCTTCACAATGTTCTCAAAGTAGACGGTCCAAGCTTCCAAGCATGCAATGTACCTCCTGAAACTGAGGCTCTATCCACTGGATATGACAAGATCACCCTTGCGTCTCCAGGAAGAAAATGGTATATGTGTGGCAAAGCCAGCGGCAAGCATTGCCAGATGGGGCAAAAACTAGTCATTAATGTCCTCCCCTCCTCTAATGCCCCTTTGAATTCCCCGGCATGGAAGACTCCAGCTCCACCACCCTCTGCATTGCCAGTACGAAAGCAATTCATAGTTGGAGATGATTATGGCTGGACCCTCGACTTCAACTATACTGCTTGGGCTGAAGACAAAGAATTCCACGTTGGTGACAGACTAGGTATATCCATATCTCTGCACGCAGTAATTTTCTTCAAGTAATGTGCACAAAACTTACTAACTCTATGTTGCAGTTTTCAAGTATGTTGTGGGCAAACACAATGTCTTTAAAGTTGATGGCCCTGCATTTCAAGCATGCCATGTGCCACCGGAGAGTGAGGCTCTGACTACAGGGTATGACGTGGTCACCCTTACAAGTCCAGGAAGAAAATGGTATATCTGTGGTAAAGCATACGGAGTGCATTGCCAAAAGGGCCAGAAGCTGGTCATTAATGTCCTCCCAGCAACATGGCAGAATACTACACAACCATCTCCACCCAAATATGCACCTAGTCCCCGACATGGGTATGGGAGGAAACTCTTCAAGTGAACAATGGGATAAGGCAGATGATTATTGAAGATTTTATAAGAATTTAATACGGAGTGATTTACTTTGATCAATTTATGATTCTTTTAGTTCACACTGCATCGTAACAGTGAGTTCTTTTGTCAAACCAGTGTCCTATTGTTTAATTTATGATGAGATGACTAAGCTATTTCTGTATATTGTTGAGCAATCAAACAAAGTAGTTCAGTACTATATAAATAAAGAGCACTCCCAATAATGTAAGGTGGTTTTTTTTTTTATCTTTTTCTTAGATGTAGGGTTGCTATAGATAAATCTAGAAGTCGCGTATATTCTAAAAAGATCATCTTCAACTATCAGCCATAGCATCCCTTGCGAAAATTTTGAGGAACGTCTAACCAAGCTCTTCTCAGGTGACATTAATGACTAGTTTTAGGCGACACTTTCTGCGACGTGAATCCAATAAAACCTTTCCTCTTAGTACTCCTACACCCCCTTAATCAACCGAGCTCTTCTCAGACTTTAGGTCCAGTAGCTCATTCCAAGTTTATTTAGAAGACTTCTAAGATACTGGATAAGTTAAAAGAAATAAGGGGCACATGAAAGAAAGTCAAAATATACATTTCAAAATTCATGCGCAACTTCTGCATATTACATTTCTTAGAACTGTAAGACAAGGTAATTTGGTTGGAAATTGAAGTTTATTCTGCAGTTTAGGGGCTGGTAGGTTGGCCAAGAAACCAGGAAGCCGCGTTATAAGAAACCTATTTCCTATAAAGTTTTCTTTTCTTTGGTTTGATTCACACTTTGAAATCAATAGAGAGGGTGAGGTGGCACACTCCCACTAGTTGATTTTACTCCATTTCTTGGAAACCCATTTCGTAGTTTTTTTTTTTTTTTTTTTTTTTTTTTTTTTTTTTTTTTTTTTTTTTGAAGACATCACTCCAAACATATTTAGGTGGTTTCTTTATCAGATTTTCTTTTTTTTTTTCCTCCACTAAGAAATTAACCATTAACCATCAACATCTCATATTTAGTGGAAAAATAAACAGCATTTGACGTTTTCTCTTCTTAACAACGCTACAAAACAGAAGTCCGTAAAAATTAAACAAAGCATCGATAACATAAAAATATGAGATATATTAGAAAGAAAAGTATACTACGCCAAAAAAAAAAGAAATAAAGAAAATTAATCAATTTTAATCGACGAACAAACATCAGGCTCCTTTCAACATTCGATACGAGGTTACCGAGAACTCCTCTCGAGGACCTGATACGGTAGATTTTGCCGCCCATCGTCCCAAATATTTGCCCTAGTTCCTCCTTGACCGTTGAAATTGGGCCGGATTAGGGTTTTGGAGATTGTAGAGGGAATTAGGGTTTCGAAAATTGGTTCGAGAATTGATAGTAGATTTGGGAATTTGGCGGGAAATGAGGGCAACAATGCCCCCGAATCTTATCTGATCGGGTTCTGGTGCTAATTTTATCGGAATTGTATTTAGGAGCTGTTTGATTTGTTTTTTTAACTTGTGGAAAAGTTTTACACTGACTCCATATCAGAGTTTCCGTGGCCACATAGGATATAAGTTTTCTGTCGGTTTTTTTCATCTTTGATTCGATAGGATTAAAGAAGGAAAACTTGGTGAAAATCATCGCCACATCAGAGTTTTTTCTCTCCCCAAATTCCTTCCTCAATCTCGTGAAATCGACGAAAACTGCCGCCACGTCGGCTTTTTGCCATATAAATAAAAGTTTTCCCTTTTTTTCCATGCGAACCAAACACAAGAAAAATAAATACATTGGTTTCCTACCATTTTTTTTTTTTTGCGAACCAAAGCGAAACAATCTATTTCTTGGAAAAGTTTGAAAAACTCAAAACTTGTGTTTTTGTATATGGAAATGCATTTCCCTATATCTAGAAAACGAACCAAACAGCCCCTTAAGCAGGAGGTTCAGACGTACTTTTTCATATAAGTCCCTAATTCGTTTCTAATTTAATATTAGGTTCTAAAATTTTGATAATCCCACGCTAGTCACCCAAATTATTTCAGTTACATTCTATATCTTCTTTTTTTATTTATTTTTCCCTGACAGTGATATAGCACATCACTAATTTAACCCCCATGAAACAATTCCCAAGTTTGTAACAATAAGGTACCTGAAAAGTGTTAGTCTAAAATGTAGACCCAAAGTCGAAGCCGGAGCAAGAATCAAAACGAGGGAGAAAATCAAGAAAAACAGGAGGAGACGTGCACGGTTGACCGCGGAGGTCGACCGCGAACGTGCACAGAAGCTGAGAAGAGGCTAGAGCTGGCGGCGGCCGACCGCGCCAACCCTGTAATGGATTTTGGTCTCGGGAATCGGTTCGGTCGACTGCCGCGGTCGACCGTGGATACATTGTAGGGATTTTAGGTTCTGTCGTTTGATACGGTCGACCGCCGCGGTCTACCGCGATACTTGCGCGGCCTATCGCGACGGTCGGCCGCGACGCAGTCAAACAGTTTCCTAAACTGTTTTGGATTCTGTTTCTATCAGGACTCTATATATACCTAAACGTTTTTAGGGCTTGGTAAGAACATGAAAAAGAGAGTTTTTTGACCGTAGAAAGAGAGAAAATCTCAGAGAGATAAAACACTAGCTTGAGAGCTTATATTTCTTCTTCAATCAATAAAGGAATTGTGTGGTGTGGCTCCCGAGGACGTAGGCACGTTGCCGAACCTCGTTAAATCTGCGTGTTCGTCTCCTTTATTATTTCTGCAAGTTTTGATCTTTATTTGAGGTGAATTTTCCTACTTTCAACTCAAGATCTGGAAGGGAAAGGATCCGATTTGATTGTTTCGGATTCCCCAACAAAAAGCAATGTTATGTCCTTCCAATTCTTATTTCATGTATATTATTCATTTGTAAGTCATCGCCATTTTACCCCGTTCAATTTTATGTACAGAAAGAAATTCATCAAAGTATTCCACCAGCTTCCCAGTACTCTGAGCCTCTGATATATTCTTAAATTTATAAGCTACAAATTAAGGTCCCAACCCCAACCGTTATCGCAACAGCAACTGCAAAATTTATCAGCAAGTGCTTCCTCTTCCTCTTCATTTCACCATTACTCCACCTGCACTAATCTCTTCAACTTTCCTTTTATCTTCCATTTTTTCACTTACACCCCTCCACTTTTCCTTTTTTACATATTATCACCCTCCGGCTCAGGCTGTTTCATTTTCTTACGCTCTGGAGCTCGCATTGTAGGTGCTGGCACTCTAGTAATGCGTTTTGGGAAAGTAATTGTAAGAAACCACTTTCTAATCTGGCGCAGGTTTCGCAAGCATTACAATTCTCAGGAGCTGAAAATGTTGAACTAATCAGTGTTTAGCAACCTAAACAACCCAAGAGACATAGTGTGATATCCTAGGTGGAAGGGAATCCTAAGAGTCAAAGTATAATAAGTGGGGTGATATTCTAAGAGATGACTCCTTGTATTCTATGAAAGTAAATGTGTGTAGTATGAAGTGTCATGTATAAGTCTATATAAACCCATGAATAAAAAAACAAAAGCACAAAATTCTCCATCTTCTTCTACATCTATCTCTCTCTCTAATTCTCTATCATACTAGCATTTGCCAAAGTTTTTTTCACTACTCAGTTCAAAATTACAACATGGTATCAGAGCTTCGTTACGACAACTGAGTGTAAAGAAACCCTACCTCTATAAAAACACCAACACCCACTACCAAAACTCTTCCAGATAGCCTCCTCAAAATGACTGATACAACCGTCGATTCTCCAACTTCATCTCGGGTTCAAGTGGCTGACCCAATAGTCATTGAGTCCGACCCAAAACCTACCTCCGGCGAGATACGAACACCGATCTTCTTCGGGGAGAACTACGACTTTTGGCGGATCAAGATGACGACGATATTCAGAGCGCATGACCTTTGGAAGCTGGTGGAGAAAGGTTTCGAGATGCCAGAAGACGAAGACTCTCTCACCCCGGTGGAGCAGAAGACATTAAAGCTCAACTACATGAGGGATGCCAATGCCCTCGGGTTGATCCAAAATGTCGTCTCTGACTCCATCTTCCCCAGAATCTCCAACGAGTAGACAACAAAGGCGGTGTGGGACATCCTCCAAAAAAAGTATCGTGGAAGTGAAAAGGTACGGGCGGTTAAGCTTCAAACTATTAGAAAAGAGTTAGAGCAAATCCCTATGAGAGTAGAAGAAAGACTCGATGATTTTCTTACTAGATTCACCAATGTTATAAATCAATTAAAAACATATGGTGAAGATGTAACAAATCAAAGAGTTTGTTCAAAAAATTCTTATTTCTGTCTCTAGTAGATATGACCCCATTGTAAGTGTGATAGAAGAAACAAAAGATATGGAGAAGCTTTCATTACAAGAGGCAATCGCATCCATCAAGGTGTTTGACCAAAAGCTTGAGAAGAGGAATGAAGCTTCTACCATGGAGAGAGCCTTCCAAAGTTTCAACATGAGCTCAAATCAACAATAGTGCCAGAAGCAAAAGAAGAAGAAGAAAGGAGGCAAGCCCAATTTTGCTCCAAACCCTCAACAAAGTGACAACTCCCAACAAGGTAGCAAATCCACATGTAGAACTTGCGGCAAGTCTCATCAAGGGAAGTGTTGGTTCGAGGGGAAGCCCAAGTGCACCAACTGCTCTAGATTTGGGCATACCAAAGAGCAGTGCAGGACTCAAGGAAATCAAAACCAAAACTGTCGGCAAGTCTTTGCAAACCAAGAAGAGGACGACGAAGGTAATGTTTTCTTTGCTTGTCATGGAGGAAAAGATAGTGATGGTAGTCTTTGGTATATTGACAGTGGCTGTAGTAACCACATGACCACGAATCGGTCACTGTTGATAGACTTAGACACATCCCATCTTGGTAGTGTTAAGATGGGAAATGGGAATATTGTAAAATCTAAAAGAAAGGGTATCTTGGTTGTAAATACAAAAAAGGAAAAAGATACATCAAGGATGTAATGCTTGCACCGGGTCTAGAGGAAAATCAGTTAAGTGTAGGTCAAATGCTCCTTAACGATTATTTTCTAGTTTTTGGTGATCAAGCAGTGAAGATCTATGATGATAGGAGTTTTAACAACTTGGTGGACAAAGTCAAGATGCAACCCAACAGAAGTTTTCCTCTCCCACTGCACTACTTGAACACTCAAGCCCTAAAAGTCGAAGAGGTGAACCCCTCCTGGCTATGACACAAGAGGCTCGGGCATCTCAACTTCCAAAGCCTCAAGACTCATTAAAGTAGAGAAATGGTGTATGGCCTCCCAACCATTGAAGGAGTTGAAGGTGTCTGCTCCAGTTGTATGAAAGACAAGAAGCACCGAGGCGAGTTCCCAAAGGAAGGAGCATGGAGGGAAACAAAGCCTTTGGAGTTGATCCATACGGACTTATGTGGTCCAATGAAGACAGAGTCTCTGGCCAGCAATAAATATTTCATCACTTTTATTGATGACTTTAGCAGGATGGCCTGAGTCTATTTTTTGAGGCTCAAATCAGAAGCTTTCACCATCTTCTAAAAGTTTAAAGCAATGGTGGAAAGACAAACAGACCTGGAGATCAAGAAGATTTGAAGTGGTCGGGGTGGAGAGTATACTTCAGCAGAGTTTGAGGACTACTGCAGCAACCTTAGCATCGAAAAGCAAACAACATGTCCATACACTCCTCAACAGAATGGAGTGACAGAAAGGAAGAAGCATACTATCATGGAGATGGCCAAGAGTCTCCTACATGAGAAGAACCTTTCTTACAAGTTCTGGGGAGAAGCAGTCAACACCGCAGTGTACCTTCTCAACAGGTGCCTAACAAGAGCATTGAAGGACAAGACACCCTTCGAAGCATTCTCAAGTAGAAAACCTTCCTGAAACCACCTTAAGGTTTTCGGTTGTGTTTGTTTTGCTCACATCTCAGGCCAGTTGAGATCCAAACTGGAGGAGAACACAAGAAGGTGTATCTTTATGGGATACGCAAGCCATACGAAGGGCTACAGGCTCTTCAACATGAAGACTCAAAAGATCGTCATCTCACCGGATGTGGTCTTTGACGAATCAGCCAAGTGGAACTGGGATCTCAAGAAGGAGGAGCAGGTGCCCACAAACTTCATCTACCTAGATTCAGAGAGCACCCAAGATCCAGATCCAGAGCCAGAAGTGCAAACTCCACAAAATAATTCGAGTTCAACAAGCTCCGACTCAACTATACCAAGATCAAGTGTTAGATCCTCAAGCACACCTTCCAACGCTAGTCCCAGTTCTTCTTCCTCCTCAGATAAAACTCCATTAAGATATAGAAATCTTAATAAGATTTTACGCTTCATGTAATTTTTGCATATTGGAGCCTGAGTCATTTGAAGAAGTCATCAAAGAAAAAGATTAGAAGAAAGCCATGCAGGAGGAAATCTCCATGATAGAAAAAAATGACACCTGGGAGCTGGTAGAGAAACCTGCAGCCAAGCCAATCATCGGCGTCAAGTGGGTCTATAAGACTAAGCTGAACCTTGACGGGTCCATCAACAAGAATAAGGCACGGCTTGTGGCGAAAGACTATTCACAGAAGCCCGGAGTGGACTTCAATGAAACATTTGCCCCTGTCTCCAGACTAGAGACAATTCGTCTCTTGATTGCTCTAGCTACTGACAAAGGGTGGAAGGTATTCCGGCTCGATGTGAAGTCGGTATTCCTTAGTGGGGTGCTACAAGAAGAAGTCTACATCCATCAACCGCAAGGGTTCGAAGTTGCAGGAGTCGAGGATAAAGTCTACAAGCTCCACAAGGCGCTCTATAGTCTCAAGCAAGCACCAAGGGCGTGGTATGAAGAGGTCAACTCCTACTTCACCCAACACAACTTTAAAAAGGAGCCTTAGTGAAGCCATACTTTACGTTCGAAGAGATGAGGTAGATATTCTCATTGTAGCTATATATGTAGATGATGTTATCTATACATGCAACGGTGAGAAGCTTATGCATTAGTTCAAGAAAGACATGATGAAGGTGTACAAGATGACAGATTTAGGCCTCCTTCACCACTTTCTTGGCATGGGGATCCAACAGGACGAAGATGGCATCATCATTCATCAGCAGGCCTATGCACGGTCAATCTTGAAGAAGTTCGACATGGCAGACTACAAGTCCGTCTCTACCCCACTGGTGGTTAGTGATAAACTCAAGAAAGGAGACAATATCGAAGGAGAAGACCTCAACATCTACAGAAGTATCACAGGGAGTCTCCTCTACCTCTCTAATACTCGACCTGACCTCATGTTTGCCTCAAATCTCTTAAGCAGGTTCACGCATTGTGCAACAAGAGTGCACATGGGAGCTGCCAAACGGGTCCTTAGGTACATCCAAGGCACCCAAAATTTTGGGATCCATTTTGAGAAGAACTCCTTAGCAAAGCTATTTGGATTCTGTGATAGTGACTGGGGAGGTGATGAAGATGACATGAAGAGTACCTCTGGATACTGCTTCACACTCGGATCGGGTGTGTTCTCCTGGGCGTCGATGAAGCAGGAGTCTGTGGCACTACCAACTGCAGAAGCCGAGTATGTGGCGGCTTCTCAAGCAGCATCACAAATCAAGTGGCTGAGGGATGTGCTTGAAGACATTGGTGAAAAACAACTGCAGCCTACTCCTCTCCTCTGCGACAACAAGTCAGCGATCGCAATGGCAAAGAACCCCGTCTTCCACCAAAGGACGAGACATATCAAGAGAAAATACCACTTCATCAGGGACGCGATCGTGGACAAGGAGATGGAGGTCATCTACTACAAAACTGAAGATCAAGCTGCAGACATTCTCACTAAAGCTTTGCCGAAGGGTCGCTTCTGCACACTCCGAGAACTAATGGGTGTTAAACTTGCTAACCCCTGAGGAGGAGTGTTGAACTAATTAATGTTTAGCAACCTAAACAACCCAAGAGCCGTAGTGTGATATCCTAGGTAGAATGGAATCCTAAGAGTCAAAGTATAATAAGTGGGTTGGTATTCTAAGAGATGACTCTTTGTATTCTATGAAAGTAAATGTGTGTATTATAAAGGGTCATGTATAAGTCTATATAAACCCATGAATGAAAAAACAAAAGCACAAAATTCGCTATCTTCTTCTACATCTCTCTCTCTCTCTAATTCTCTATCATACTAGCCTTTGCCAAAGTTTTCTTCACTACTCAGTTCAAAATTACAACAGAAAATTCCTTTCGGAAGCGTCTCCATCGGTTTCCATCAATAGGGCGCTCGCCGCTTGTTTTGAGTAGGGTGTGCAACGGTCGGTTCGGTTCGATTTTTACCAAAATTTGAACAACCGAACCGAACCGCCTATAATTCAAAACCAAACCAAACTGTTGCAAGTCGGTTCGATGCGGTTCGGTTCGGTTTGTTCAGTTCTAACTTCATCAAACTTCTTATCAAACAACAAACCGTGTTAAAGAAAAAAAATATCAACAAAGCAGGAGATTATGAAGCATTAAACATTGATATAATGATATTGTTTTCAACCCATAATGATCCAGAAAATGAGTTTAGAGTTTGAGTCTTTGACTCTTTGGGGACGGGTCGGGTAGTGTTTGAGATCAGAATGAGTAGTATTGCACTATATTCGGTCGGTTCGGGTCGGTTCGGATTGAAAAGTTTTCAAACCGACCCGAACCGCCCTACTCATAAAACCAATTTTTTCGGTTCGGTTCGGGTCGGTTCGATCGGTTCTTTCGGTTTGGACCGAACCATGCTCAGCCCTAGTTTTGAGATTGCCATACTTATCGAGCTGAATCCTTAGGTGCTCCTTTCTGAATCCTGTACGTACAAAAATAATTAATATATTGACTAGATGTTGAAATATTATCGTATCTTTGATGAACCATAATGGGTATGAATATTACCCGGGAGCTCGATAATGAGTGTATCTAATCCTTCTTTGTAATCCAAAGTGATGAGGGGATGAAATTATATAAGGGTGCACATCAAATTCCTAGATTATACGATCACTGAAAGAGATTGCAAGGCGGTTGTGGAAAAAAGGACGTTAGTTTCAGAACTGAATGTGGATTGAGTATGAAAATGGAATGGAAAGTACAATTTTATACTTTAATTAAAAATTAAATAAAAATTAATCTTAGGAGCACCGAAGCAACTCTGTTCATTTGCCAATAGCTTCAATGCTCCTAAAATGAATTTATTGTGTTCTGATGGCATGCTTTGTAATTACTTCCCGTAAATTTTGCTCTCTATACTTCCGTTGAAGACCACGTGCTTATTTAGAGTCACACACCCAATTTTGTAAATTGAACAACTTTCAAGGGCAATTAAAGAAGCCTATTATCCATCATCTTCCCCTCACCTGGTTGTTTTTAAGGGCCCGTTTGGTTGGTTTCCTAAAAACCAAGAAAAGGAAATCGGTACAAAGAAATCAATAAAATAATATTTTTATCCATTTTCATCCCTAAAACTCACCCACAACATCCAATAAAATATTATTTTTATCTTTCAAATCATCTCATTTCATCTCATTTCTTACCTTTAAGGGTCTGTTCGGTTATTTCCTAAAAATCAAGAAATGGGAATGGAAAAGGTGAAAATATCAAAAAGTACTATTTCTTCCATTTCCATCCCTAAAAATCACTCACAACATCTAATAAAATATTATTTTCATCCAACAACTCATCCACATCATCTAATAAAATATTATTTTCATATAACCACTCATCCATCACATCTAATAAAATATTATTTTTATCTAACAACTCATCAATCACATCTAATAAAATATTATTTTCATCCAAACATCACTCAACTCATCTCTTCTCATCATTTCAAATCACTCATATCATCCAATAAAATATTATAACAATTCACCTCATCTCATTAACATTTTATTTCTTTGTTTTCATCCCAAAAAGTTGTGAAAACACTTTTCTTAAGTGTGGGTCACACCACCCAATAATATAATGACAACTCATCTCATCTCATTTCATTTCTTATTTTTAAGAATGAACCAAACAAAAGAAAACAACAAACTATAGGAAATAGGTTTTTTATAATTCATTTCCTTATTTTTTTCGCCAACCAAACAACATCAAAACCAGTTTTCTTAAAAAATCATTCACATCATCCAATAATAATGTGACAACTCATCTCATCTCATCTCCATTTCTTTTATTTCCTTCTTTTTTTAGCCAACCAAACAATTCAAAAACCTATTTTTCTTAGAAATATGTTTCATTTTCTTTGATTTCCCTCTTTTTTTAGGCAAACGAACAGACCCTAAGAGAATTGCTTCAGTACTCCGAAATTAGGCATTTTTATAATTTAAAAATAGTAAAAAATTCGAAAACTGGCAGAAAAACAAAATGGGTAGTTTTGTCCTTAGTGTTTAGATTAGATTATTCCTATTATTTCTCTTTCTAAACCATTATTCAACCTCAGTTTGAGTTTGCAACGCAGAAGAGGAGAAATCCTCCCTTCTCTTACTCATTATTGTGATAAGAAAAGAGCATGAAATTTTAATAAAGCAAAAACTAAAATTTTATAGAAAATTCGTGGAATTTTTCCCCAAATAAAGAAAAGCGTTTTTAAGAGAAAAAGTTTATTTGCACTTAAATACCCCAAACTTTTCCTTATTTTAAACTTTGGTGCCCAAAGTTCATTTTTGCCCAAAAAATACTCCAAAGTTCAACAAAATTTGTTTTGATACCCCAAATCTAGTTTTGCCAGAAAAACCCATTAATTAAATGAAATATAGCTTTAATGCCTCATAGTCCACAAAATTTATCTTTGATATCCAATCTTTAATTTTCAGTTAAAGGTTGTGATACTAAAATAAAAAAAAATTCATGGCTTGGATATCAAAGTTAAAAGTTATTGAATGTTGCGGTTCATTTTGGGCAAGAAAAAAAATTACAGGTATCAAAATAATAAATGATTTAAGTTTGGGGTATTTATTGGGTAAGAGAATACTAAAGTTACAATTTGTGTAAATTGTGGAGTGTTTAATTGTAAATAACCCAAGAAAAAACCTCAATTTTTGTTAAATATGTGAAGAGCTAAACATGCGTGTATCATGATATTCTAACAAACAAATCAGTTCCTACCAACTTAACACTAATTTTATTTCCTAATTTGCCCTTATCTATACTTCCTATTTCTCTTCTTATTTATACTTCCTAAAATAACCTTTTTATCTAAGTGAAATTACTTTTTTTGGTGTGGAACTACTGTCAATTATCTTATCCCTCAAATTTGGGATGTAAGAGAGATTTTCAAGGAAACAAAAACCACACCAACTGCTTTGGAGCACCGAAGCTGTTAGCTTGTTTTTAATTACTAACAACTACAATGCACCATGTGCAAAGCACAACCCCTATTTTTTTAAACATTGCATTTTGAACTTGTCTCCCTCTTAGTTTTAATACATTTAATTTACTTATTGTTTGCTTAAATCATATCTACTACCATATACTTAAAGAATGATCCAAGTTTTAATCCATTTGATTTAGATATCATATCCACTCCACTATACTTAAAGAAGGATCCAAGTTTTAATATATTTTATTTGCTTTACTATTTACGATATAGTAAATTTTTGTAGCATGAATGGTAACTTCAAGTATGGATGACCATATTTGATTTACTGTTCATACTATAATATTTACTGTAGCATGACCAATAATTCTTTGGATTCTCCTTTAAGTAGGGGTGGTAAATGATCGAATCGAATCGAATCGAATACTAAGGTGTTCATGTTTGTATTTGTTTAAAATTATCGAATTCGAATGCGGACTCTGATATTCATATATCTAGTTTTTCGAATTCGAACTCGAATACTTTGTATTTGATAAATATTCACGAATACTTATCGAGCATCAAAGTATATTTATTTCGCTAAAGAGTTTGGTTTTCAAATAGTATTAAAATTCATAAATAAAAATTATTTATTTGTAATATATGATGTATATATATTTAAATCAAAATTTTAATTTGAAAACATATTTAAGATTATTTAAGTCTTAAAATCAATATATAAAACTTAAGTAGAAATGGTAAGTGGGGTTAAAATATGACAATCATATGTGCAATAATACAAATAATAATTTGTGATAAAATTTTAAACTAATATTTAATAGACAAACGAATCGAATATACACTTGGTATTCTATTCGTTAATAAACTCAAATACTAAAAAATATTTGTTTAGTGATAAATGAACTACCGAATCGAATATGACCGAATAGTTATTCGAACAATTATCGAACCATTTATTAATTATTTGGTCCATTTCCACCCCTACCTTTAAGTATAGAGGAGTAGATTATACTGACCCGATCCTCCTCTATTATTTACGCCTATCCTTTTTTTTTACTGGTTACTTGGATCAACCTATCGTCTTAGTTTTTTTTGTTTCTCTAGTTTGCTTTCTTTTTCACCATTTTTGTATATCAAAAAGCACTAAATTATTTGAATATTCTAATAAATTGGTGTCAAAAGAAACATAAGATTTTAGATTTTCTAACTAATAACAAGTTTTAGTAACTTGTTAGAAGACTTCTTTCCTCAAAAAACTCTTTAGAAGATTTAAGATCGAGAATGGGAGAGATTTGGGAATTAAAGGAGTTTTCAAAAATGGGTTTAAAGAACCCTTGTTCAACTGGATCAAACTCTCTTAATACTGATATTTGCTCTTTGATGACATTAACTTCTTCGATTTGTTGATAGGTATTTATTAATGAATATATGTAGAAAAATTTAGATATGCGACCATTGAAAGAGATTGTAAGGCAGTTGTGGAAAAAAGAATGTTGGTTTTGGAACTGAATGTGGATTGAGTATGAAGATGGAATGGAAAGTACGATTTTACCCTTTAATTAAAATTTTAATAAAAAGTAATTTTAGGAGCACCGAAGCAACTCTGAATTCATTTATCCGGAGGTACTTTTTCATTTAAGTCCTTAAAAAATTGATAATTGCATGCCAGTCACCCAAATTATCTCAGTTGTATTCTATTTAGGCTTTTCTTTTTCTTTTTTTTTTCTGAGAATGGTAATGGCACATCACTAATATAGCCATCACGAAATGATTCCCTAGTTTGTAAGCCATAAGGCACTTTACAATCAAAAGCAATTTTATTTCTTCTCAATTCTTATTACAGGCAACAGTATTCATTTACCAAGTATAAACATTTCATCCCCTTTAATTGTTGTACATAAACCAAATTAAAATTCATCAAAGTACTCCAGCAGTTCCCCAGTGCTCTCAGCCTCTGATATCTTCCTGAATTTATAGGCCACAAAGATCCCAACCCCAATCATTATCACAGCAGCAACTGCAAAATTTATCATCAGTTGCTTCCTCTTCGCCTTCATTCCAACCATGAGCCCACTTGCACCCTCTTCAACTTTCCCCTTATCAAAATCAGTCTCCGGTACAGCCTGTTTCATTTTCTCAGGCTCCGGAGCTTGCACTGTAGCTGCCGGAACAGGTTTAGGCTCAGGTTCAGGTTCAGGTTTAGGTTCAGGTTCAGGCTCTTCTTCAGTAATGAGTTTCGGGAGAGTAATTGTAAGAAGACCACTTTCAAATTTGGCGCGGATTTCGCTAGCATTGCAATTGTCAGGTACTCGAAATTCCTTTCTGAAGCGTTTCCATCGGTTGCCATCAATAGGACGCTCGCCGCTGGTCCTGAGATTGCCAAAGTTATCGAGCTGAATCCTTAGGTGCTCCTTTTTAAAACCTGCATATATACACAAGAACTGGTAACTCATTTGGCTCAATGTTGTTTTATAACCATAATAATGTTTATATAAAAAGTACCTGGGAGCTCGATAATGAGTGTATCTAATCCTTCTTCTGTAATCCAATGCGATGAGGGGATGAAATCGTCGTAAGATCGAGCCACCGGATCCATGACCAATGATCGATGGTTTTGTTACTTATTAGGAGTAGAGAAATTGAAGGTTTGAAGGAGGAAGTGATTATGGGATGGATGCAGTGAGACAGGAAGTCTATATAGCAACTTATGGAAGGATTTCTTGAGGCTGAAGAATAGATTATCCTTCTTAGTTTTTTGGATTGGATGGGATGGTCACCTTCTAGAGTGGGTAAAGAGCAAGGTTCTTTATTTTGTTGACACTCTTTTGGTTTGTGTTAGGATTTGTTCTCAATCCTTTGCTTCTTCCTCGTGCTTTTCTTTGTCCTCTTTCACTGCGTGGGAACCTATATATATTTGGTTGTTATTTGCTGCAAAATAAGTTCAACACGTACTTGAACATGTTATTTCTTAGGTCCCCCCCCCCCCGCCCCCTCCCCCCCCTAGACACCATCTTATCAATAAGGTAATTGTATGGAAACCAAACTTCATTTTTAATTTATACATAAACCACCTTTGAAGTTGGTTTTTGTTACAATCAACAACCTCCTATTTTAATTTTCACCAAAAAAATCAAAATTAAGCTTAAAAATTGAATCATGTACATTGAATACGAGTTTTAAGGGCAAATTTGCGTTTTAAGTGAAGAATTTGGCTGGGAGTTGGTTGATTGTAACAAAAATTAACTTTTAAAGGTGATTTATGTATAAATTAGAAAGGGTGTTGCTACATGGAACCAAATAAGGGACTCAATGCATGAGACACGTGAGCTGTCACCATCCGGTTGCATGATGCACTGTTCATAAATAGTGCATCATGCAATGGGATGATTACACCTCCTGTCCCATGCCTTGGGTCTCTTATTTGGGTCCTTGAGGTATTAGTGAATTAAAAATGAAATGTGGTTTTCACGTAACTACCCTGTTTTGAAGGTGGTTTCTAGGTGGGGAAACCCCTAGTTATTAACAAATGGACATAATGGTGTTCTGAATTTACCAGCGTTGTCATTTTGATATGCATCTTGTGCCATTTTCCTTTCATCTTCGTTAATATGATGACATGATGATCAAATAATATTTGAATCATGGTTTCTCTTAGATAAAATTTATTTGCTTCGAAGAAAAAAAAACTATCCCACTTCGACTTATCACATTATGCTTATATGAACAAGTCAAAGGTTTATAATATGAAACGATGTCTCAACTACATCACATGTAGCTAAACTCTCATCCTAAAAGATGTTGATTCTACCTTTCACTTCTCGTGGTTCCTTTACTTGTTGTATGATGTACCTCCTTTTTCATTTGACTTGTATTTAGAAAAGTTTCAAGAATATGATTAGTAAATTTGGCATTGACGTAGCATTCACTCATCATTCAATTAATTGTTACTTATACGAAAGCTTCTCAGCTTAAGCTGCACCTTCACAATATTCATCATATAGAGTTGATTTTTCTGACAATTAATAATGTTTCTATGAGTAGTCTCCTATTCCATTGTTATCGTGTTAACGGAATCAGATATCAATTAGAAAATGAATCCGTTATATACTTCTAGTAGAATATAGCTCACGCTTTAACTTTCTGATATTTATTAGTCATGTAGAAATACATCATGTTAATTTCAACCTACTTCACTCCCTAAAGCAAAAGGGGGGAAAAAAAAATCTAAAATTGAACTAGGTAACTGTGTCCAAGCTCCTTTTTCTGACTTTTAAGACCAACTATATATTCATTAAGAAATTAATTCATTTCCGTTGTAGCACGTAAGAGGGCAAATTCCCAAAGTTTGGGGGGTTCTTTAGAAATTTATCCCGCGTAGAATAAAGCATTTAACTGACTCTTTAAAAACCCCAACCTGGTTTGGAAAATTCAAAGTGGTTTTACGTGAACTTGCCAGTTGTTGGGGGAGTTTTGTGAAATTTACCTCGCGTGGAGATTGTCTACAAGGAGGTGAAATACATTATTTATTTGAAAAATAAGATTAATGTTAAAAGTGCAGTGTGAAGATAATGTGACAAAATAAGATTAATTGGTACATATAGTTAAGATGATTTAATAAAAATTCGTTACTATTTTAGTTACTTTCATGTGATTTCAACATTTTTGTTTTGAGGAAGTCAGAATTACATTAAATTATATGTGACAATTTTATTAAATTTCATTTTTGTAACCACTTGCATGTAAGGAAAATATCTAAAATGTTAAAAATAAGTTATTTTCTCACTTTCATATTTCCTTGCATGCAAACAAAATAACCAACCTCTTAAAAAAAAAAAAAAATTCCCAGCTGGTTTATAAAATTCGGAGAATATCTGTGCCAAACTCCCGAAGCTTGGGGGTTGTTGAAAATTTACCTCCGCTTAGAAATTTCAGACAGCCAACACCTACGCGAGACCTCAACCTGGGCCTGAGGCCCCTAAAAATAAGAAGACTGATGGGCTCTTCTTCCATCGTCCCTTCCCCTTTTAAAAAGCAGCGGGCGGCAACCGAAAGCCCTCAAAATGCTCAGCTCCTCTTCGATCTCAAAAACTATTCAAAAGCAGGGAGAAATTTTTGAGCAAAAACCCTAACCCTAGCTTAGATCTCCCATTTCTTTCATCAATGGAGCGCGATCCAAACCTCTGTTCTCTCCTTCGCAATCTCAAGGTAGACGAACCATGGACCCCTCCAAAGACTTGGGAGTCGAACCCCTCCGAGAGTGGACTTGATCGACCTCTCAGTTTCGTTCAAAACCCTCAAATTTCGATCAACGATCTCTCCGCCATTTCTGTAAGTAATTCGCTTTTCTTCGATTTTGATCGTAAACTTGTCTCATTTTCCACTAATTATCGTGAAATTATTTAGGAATCGGTTTTAGTTCGGCTAGCTGTAAATGCGTTGCAAGGAGTAAAATCGGCAATAGTTCAAATTGATCAGATCTCTGAGGTATTCTGCTCGACGGCCGCTGATCGAACTTTTCATCAAATTCCAAGCTTGTGGTGCCGATCATCGAGCACAAGCGCACTAGGGAATATGCTTAAATCGATAAGCCATTCAGGTTTTGTCTTCTTCTTTCTTCGTGAATTTGTGAACCATTATCTTTATTCGCGTACAATTGGGAAAAATGGAAATGGAAATGAGAATGAGGTGAAGATGCACCCGCCTTATAGTCTCGTGAATCAGGCATTTTCTGTAGCTATTAGTAAAGTTCTAGAGGGATATCTTTCTGCATTGAATACGTTGTTGGCTTCGGTGAAATTGAGACGCTCTGCGAAATTTGATGGAGGGTGCACTCTCATGAGTGTTGTTAACTCTGATGTTACTCTTCTGGAGGTTTACTTGCACAGTGAGGAATTGAGGACACACATTGAGGCTCTTGGAAATATATGTGCTCCCAAGGTTGCAGATTTTGCTGCCTTAAAGGGAAAGTTTACTGCTGAGACTGATTTTGAGTTTCGTAACTTCCCGAGAGGAGCAGATTTGCTTACACATTTGTATGTTCTGCTCAGAGTAAGACTGATACAGCTGTTCTTCTGCTTAGTTCTTCTTTATATTTATTTACAAGATTATAACATTGTTTATGCTAATATCAGCCGATGTACTATCTTCTGACCATCTAAATTAAAGATAGGTTGAACATCAAGTTTTAGTTTATGCTTCCTAAAACTCTATATTACATCAGAATATTTATGGTTTTTTTTCCCACTGGACTAGGGCTGCTTATAATTTATAACCCAAGACTTCAAATTGTCTCTTTTGCTTGAGAACACACTCTTTGAAATCTTTGAGATTAAACTTGCTATTGTACTTTCTTATAAGGAATTTTTATTTTATTTAGTTAACAAGCATGGACATAAGTTTTTAATAGGTTTCGCATGCCATTATATGTTGCTACTTGCTTATTCATTTTGGTATAATAGCATGTATGTTTTTTATGTTTAGAGTTAGTAGCCTTTGAATTCATTATGGTTGCTGCGTATGAGAATCATGACCATTAAAATAGGAGGCACACTTGTTTGCTTTAGACTCTATGATACAGACCGCCATACTACGGGTGGAGTGGGTGCCTGTTTGTCCAGCATGATATAGATTAGACCATTAGAGCATGACCAAGGATCTGTTATGGAAAATAGTGTGAGAGGAGGAAATAAAATACATCAAATCCATGCAAGAGATATCTATTTACATTTTTACACTTATTCAAATTGCATTGAAACTCACTCAAATACTTTCTAAAGCCATATTACCTGAAACAAAAATTCAGGGGGTAGTTTTAATAACTTGATCCCTATGTCTTTTTAACTTTTCCTTCACATCCTTGATATGACATAGTTAACCTTATGGAATTAGAAGTTGAAATGACACCTGATGGAACATGTACACTTTAAATTTAATCAGAACCACGTAGTGGATCTGCAACCCTATAGGAATGCGTGCAAAATAGTGCATACCCTGTGTTTTTCTTCATGTACTTCTTGACACAATAAAGGTCATTCTATGGCTCAATAATTCTAAAACTGCAAAACAAAAAACTTGCAATTCAAATATAATCTTCATATTAAGCTGACAAATTTCTTTTTTATGTTTAAACACTTTAGGATGCTGATCCAGGTCATCATGCACTTCTGAAATTTCTGTTCATCCAATCATGTGAACCTTACTGGGCTTTTATCAAATCATGGATTTATAATGCAAGAATAGACGATCCTTATGGAGAGTTCTTTGTGGTGTATTCACGCACTTCACCAGATTCAAATGTTATAACTGGCTCGCTCAATGAAATTTCTCTGGCATCCATAAAGGTACTGGTACTTTTCATGAGCGTTTGTCTGTATGTTCATTATGTAATTACTCAATTAACATACTTGCACTTGCATAATAACTGTATACTTATGTCAAGCATGCTTTTGTGTAGATGTAACAGTCAAATTTTTTTATGCATATGATGTATTCACATTATAAAACGTATATCCTTTCTGTATTCCTAATCATGTGAAATTTGACGCTCAGGAGCGAGAAAGCTCTTCAATTCCTTGTTTCCTGAAAGATGTTTGTCGACCACTTATTCGGGCAGGACAGCAACTGGAAGTTCTTGAGAAACTGCTGAACGTGTGCAATTTTTCTGTGCTTGAGGATTATGAATATTGTCATCTGGCAGATCTTGAGGATGTACTTCCTGATCGGGTTGGCATGCTGAGCAATACAGCACCTTTTCTGAATCAATTGACATTCAGCAGAAAAGGCGTACAAGCCTTATTGCTTAAAAGGGAAATTATGTATGAAGCAGCTGTGAAGGAACTTCAAATTTTCTTCACAAATTTGAACCTTAGTTATCAAAGGAGGCATCACTCTGTGAGTCTCTACTTTTCCTGTTCTTTTGGTTAATGGTTGATGACTTTATATTAGTTTACCATGTTGATGGCTGTGAGCTTACTCAGTTATGTTGGCAAAGATCATATATTTCCTTCATTTTTTTTGGTTATGATACACAGGCTTTTGAGAATATCATATTGACGATAACAATTCTATGATATATGGTAGTTGAATCTTAGAACTAAAGCTCTTTTTTTCTGGCACTATTGTTGCTTAATGAGGTTTTGAGAAAATACAGGTTTATGTTGGCATGCCACATATTGATGTTGACAAACATATGAAGCTTTACCAGAAATTTATCATTCTTATATATGCTTAATTTGTTTTTTCTCACCTTTTTGTGATGTCTTGCCCTTTATTATCTTCTTATTAAGACCATTTTGTTTTAACCTCAAGAAAAGCTACTAACATTGTCCTTAATCTCAAGGAATGAGCCTTTGTTGTGCGAGTTGCACGCGCTCAAGGTTATCGATAGCGGATAGCGTCGTATAGCGGTGAGGCATCGCTAAGGCTATTTGGGGCTATTGCGGCAAAATAGCGGTAAAAAGCGTAAAGTCAAATAACGCTCTAACTTAGATATGTATAAATATTAAAAAAATAAAAGAATTAAAGAAAATTCTAAAAAATTTAAAAGTGCATTTGGTGATTTAAAGAGATCCTAAACATGAAATAAATATGTAACCGTCACATAATACCGAAGACGATTGAAGGAGTCAAAGAGTCGTTGTTTTCGAGAAAATGAGCTAAGCAGTGAGAGGACTGCGCTAAGAGGAGTTCACGATAAGAGGATGTGAGAGGAAGTGTTAAGGGAGGTGCCAGAGGTTATGGGAGGTGGCGGGAGTACGCGAGAAATTAGGGGAGACGGTGGGATGTAGTGGTTACGGGTCAGATTTAATTTAAAAAAATAAACCTCAAACAGCTTTTAAATAGCGGTCAAAAAGCGAATTTTGTCTGCAATCACCCGTTATTCACTGCTATGGCGCTATTGGCCGCTTTGCAAGCGAAAAACGTATATTTCGCAATATGTCACCGCTATTGGACGATAGCGTAGCGGGAAGGGACCGCTAACGCTATTCGCGTCGTTATTGCGGGGCTATTTAGGGCTATTTATAACACTGCACACACTTCACTTCCTTTGGGCCTTTTTTTCTGGAGCATATACCACACTGCATTAGGCCCTAAGTTGAGATGTATTTCTACATGTCTATATATGTTCATGTCTATACTACTATTCTTCCTCAGTTTGCTCCGTTTGAATAACAAGGATTTGTTCTCCCATAGAGGAGTTAGTGCTTTGGCTTTTGAAAAATTTATTCCATCACCTTTGATTTAGAAAAATGTGCCTCCTCCATCCAAGAAATAAGTCAAGCCCTTAACACTTTGGACCTAAAGAATCTTGCTTCAGCCCCCTTGTTCCACATGAAATCCTTAGATTACCCATGTCTTCTTCCTCTTCATTCTCTCTTTTTTCCCTCTCACTTGGTCCCTGAATTTGTGAACTCTTTCCATTATTGTGCCTCTCACGTTGACACCTTCATTGTGTCCTAGCCAACGTGCAGTGGTCTATAATTGTGCCTCTCACGTTGACACCTCCCTTGGGTCCTAGCCGGAGTGCGGTGGTCGTGACACTCGAAAGGAGGCGGCAACTAGCAGTGGAGGAAAGCTTGGCGGCGTGGCATGGGTGTGGCAATGAAAGAGACTCCAACGACGAGAGAGCAAAGAAGATGTGTTTGTTGTGAAAGGAGGAGAAAGTGAGGGAGGGTTTTGTTACCTTTATGTTATTTACTTTATTTGTTATTGTTACATTTGTTCTTTCTCGTTATATTTTATTGACTAATGATACTTTTTTGTGATTCTTGTTACAATTGTTCAATTCTTGTACATTTCTTTATTTGTTGATACTTTTATTAATTTTCCTTTGCTTTTATTTAATGATACCCTTTTGTTATTTTATTTAATGATACCCTTTCGTTATTCTTTACAATTTTTTACGATTTTTAAATTTATTTGTTTATTTAGACCTTTATTTATTTTTTGTCATCGCTTGTTCAATGCTTGTTACCTTTCTTTATTTATTGATACCTTTATTTATTTATTTTAACCTTTTTAAATTCTTTATCATTTTCTTTGTTTGTTGATACCTTTGTTCTCTTATTGATATATTGTATTTATTTCGTCTCCTACCTTTGTTCATTTCTTGTTACCTTTTACTTTGATTTTTCTATTCTCCTCCTTCCTCAACCACCTCCTCTCTCACTCACCATAAGCCCTCCTTCGTTACATGTTATCTTGTCGATAACTTTTCCATCACCTCCCTTTGGGCCTCACCACCACCACACTCCAGCTAGGGCTGGGCCTAGAAAGAGATGGCAGCAAAATGAAGCAATGGGAGGCAGAGATTAAGGGGGTGGAATGGGTTCATGGTGGGTTCATAAGAGATATGAGAGGAAAAAGAGAGAACGAAGAGAGAAAAGACAAGGCTAGAAATTTTTGAACTTTTTCTAAGCCTACCAAGAGGGCGAGTTATTCTCTGTGTATCGTCACATTGGCTTGAACACATCGACTCCACACTATTCTCTCTTTTTCCTCCTTTCTTTGATTCTAAAAGTTCCAAGAAAATTTTATGTTCTTTCATCAGATAGATTTGGACGGTCGCCAGAAGATCATTAGGAACATAAAGAGGCTCACTAAAAGCATATTCATTGTTGCTATAAGTATCGTTCAACTCTGGAGTTTCAAAAGAGAGTATGGAGAGAAAATTTGAAAGAAAAGAGAGAAGTTTTGTTGGATGCAATGGAATCCTCAAAAGGTAGCAATAAAGGCTTGAGGACTTTAGATTCAAGGAGTTAATAGTTTTATAAGTATCCAAATTTATCTATAGCAATTTTTTATTAGGCTCAAAGAATTTAGGGATAGTACTATTGGTTATTGAATTTGGTTGAAGCCTAGTCATATTTGAGTTCCTCCAATCTTAAGCCTTCTAAAAATATGTGATAATTGTAAGACTATGCTTAATTATTACCAATATTAGTTCTTTCCTATAGTTTTGAATTCATGAGTTGTTGTTCAAATTTGTGGTTTTTTTCTGTTTGGTGATCAAAGAGTTGAGGATTTTGATATCAAGTAATGCTAAGGATTTTGAATCTTTCGGTTGTTGAATTCTGAAGTTGAAGAGTTGCATGTTTCCTAGAGATAATAATTTTTGTAAGGGAGGATTTTGATATTAAGTGACGTGAAATTTTGTCGATAAGATTTTTCTTCTAGATTATATATACATAGTCAAGACATGTTAGCTCTCCAATTTGGTTTTCGAAACTACCTTCAAACCTTTGTTTTATACCATGTTTAATGTATCGAATTGTTAGAATGTGACTCATTCCTTGATGCTTGCGTACCCCTAGTTAGTTTCTAGAATATATCAGATACAATTTTTATAATTTTAGTCAAATTTTATTTGTTATTTGGACAACAAACTTTTCACCTTATAGATTTCTTCTTGGGCCATGGCCGGAGTGCGTTGGTCATGATACTTGAAGGGAGGTGGAGGTGAACAGAGGCGATGAGTATTGGTGGAAGAAAGCTTGGCAGTGTGGCGGCGGGTGGCAATGATGGAGAGTTCAATGTGTTGGTTGGGAAAGGTGGAGAAAGAGAGGGAGGGTTTTGTTACCTTTATGTTATTGATTTTATTTGTTATGATTACCTTTATTCTTTCTCATTACCTTTTATTGAGTAATGATACATTTTTGTGATTCTTGTTATAATTGTTCAATTCTTATACTTTTCTTTATTTGTTAATACTTTTATTTTTTACGTTGGTTTTATTTAATGATACCCTTTCATTATTCTGTACATTTTTTACAATTTTAAATTTCTTTATTTATTTGGATATTTATCCTTTTCATCATTGTTTGTTCAATTCTTGTTACATTTGTTTATTTATTGATACATTTATTTGTTTTTCGTAACCTTTTTAAACCTCTTTACTACTTTTCTTTGTTTCTTGTCTTCTTGATACCTTTATTCCATTCTTACTACATTTTATTTGTTTTTTCCCTTACCTTTGTCCATTTCTTATTACCTTCAATTTTCTATTCTCCCTCCTCAACCACCTCCTTTCTCACTCGCCACAAACCCTCATTCATTGCATTTTGTTTCACCATCGACCTCTTCTCTATCACCTCCCTTTGGACCTCACCACCACCACACTCTGGCAGGGCATGGAAAGGGACGACGGTGAAGGGAAGTGATAGGAGGCTGAGATTAAGTGGGTGGAATGTGTTCACGGTGGGTTCATGAGAGAGATGAGAGGAAAAAGAGAGAATGAAGAGGGAGAAGACAAGAGTAGGAATTTTCAAAAAAAGCATATGAAGTTTCGTGTCCGAGGGGATGGAGACAACTTTCCAGTTCTCCCTTGATTTTTTAATCTTAAAAAAGTTCTACAACATTGCATCTATCTCCCTCATCCAAAAAATACTTAATGATAAGAATTTCTGTTTTTTTGTGATACGAGTCGCCGTACGAGCACCTTTGATTGCGGAATTATCAAATATATCTTTGTTAAGAAAATAGCAAAAAAAAAACACAAGAACAATTTAATATGACGAAGAAAAATACATTTTCTAGATTATGAAAAATAATAGATTACAAATCTCTTCCTTACAATCTCTCTAGAATAAAGAACAATTCTCTCTATTATCTAAACTCTCAGATTTCCCACCCATGAACCCCGAATCAATAGCGTTTACATATATATAAACCCTAAAAAACCGAAACAGACTAGGAATCCAAACTGGCCTAGGAACCCGCTATCAGTCGACCAATGCACTCCCATCGATCGACCGATTGGTCTATATCAGTCGACCGATAGGTGAGATCAGTCGACTACCTAGAGCGGTTGTTTTTAACTCTGTAGTGTGCATGCGTATCAGTCGACTGATACTGTTCATCCGTCGACCGATCAGAGCCAGTTTGCCAGACTTGTTATTTCCTGATTTTTGTCGTTTCTATTCTCAAGCTATCATGAGAATCATCTATCCTCAAGCTCCCATAAGGATCGCTTAGTTCCCGAAACATAGAAGATACACCCGTATCATGGCTCCCCCTTTTAGAAACTTGAAGTCTCGTTCAAGTTAGAACTTTAGCTGATGAAACTCTCGAACTCTTTCGTTATTGAACCACTTGACCTTGCTAGGAACCTGATCTTGACGTCCAATCAGAAACGACTCCTTCGTCCCCCGTCTAGTCGTAGTCACTTTTCGCTCTAATACGCGGCAAGATCACTTTGTCATCACCTGATTCACCTTCATCATCCAGCAATGGAGGTTCGAACAACTTCAAGTACTCAGCATTGACCACTGAATACATACCTCTAAGTAAGGTGACAAATTCAGCTTGAAAGCGTTGTCACCGATCTGATCGAGAAAACGAAACAGACCATATCGTAAAAGCTTTAACTTCTTTCCTTCTTCCTTTAGCCGCTCCTTACCTAACTTTAGCCATACCATATCACATTTGCCAAAATTACAAGAAACTCGATGTTGATCATGTTTCACCTTGTACTTCGCTTGTGACTTCTTTAACTGTGCTTCAATTGTGACGTGAATCTGCACAATCTTCTCTAGAAATCGCTGAGCCTTCTGTCTTTCGTTCCCTCCGTCGAACGTAGCATCACTAGAGAATACTAAATCGAACGGACTTGGAGGTAAGAATCCGTAACAATTCTTAAATGGTGACTTTCCCGAAGATCCGTGAACAACCCTGTTGAAAGCAAACTGAAGATATCGTAAGCCATCATCCTAAGTCTTGGGATGTCTGGAATTATACCCCCGCAACATGTGAACTATCGTCTGGTTGACTACTTCTGTCTGCCCGTTTGTCTATGAATGGAAGACCATGTTTTTCTTCAATCTAGTATTCATCAAACCCCATAAAGAATCTCAAAAGTGTCCAAGGAACCTGCTATCCCAATCCGAAATAATCGAACATGGCAAACCAAAGTGCTTCCACACATGCTCAAAGAACAACAACATTGTTTGGTGTGAAAGTTGATTTATTCATTGATGTATTCATCACAACTTCAGTCATTACAATGAAAACAAAAAAATTACAGTCTTTTCATAAGACTTGCACAATAAAAATAAAAAATTACAACTCTCGTCAAAACAAACGTAACGGACGTTTATCTCTCGCAGCTTGCGTGAGATCTTTACTTATGACGGGGACGTTGATATCCGTGAACTACCAAACAATCAGATCAATCCGGAGTTTCATTGATTCGCGAATGAATCAAGAAACCGAAGCAATTATCTCGGTAACAACGAGATAACCACTCTTCTTGAGATCGCAGCTAGATCTCAAGGGAAGGAACCGGGAACTGTAGATCTGACGAACTCTTCTTCTTTATGCCGAAGAACTCGATTCGATCTCCTCCTCTTCTCTGAAATTCGTGCTCCTTCAGTTTTCAATTCAGCAGGGCTTCGCCGAGGCTCGAGAATTCCAGATCTATACAAATGAAGGCCCTAGGGTTGTATTTTTATTGGCTTCGGGACCTTCGTTTTCGGATAAGAACGACCGATTCGATTTTATCCTCAATTATAACCACTTTATCACGTTCTTAGATGATATTAGATTAGTTAAAATAAATCCAGATGGTTAACGATCGAAAAAAGGCTCAAAACTACGTAAAACGGTTTTTTAGGGTCTGCGAACACCCCCAGTGTCTCGGCCACGGCCGAGACACCTCAGGTGTCTTGGCCTCGGCCAAGACACTTGCGGTGTCTCCGCTAAGGTTCGGGGTATTGTTTTGCGTGTCTCGTTTATTTTCGCTGTATCTTCGTCGTCCGAACTCGGAATTGTGCTATTCAAAATGCGTATGAAAGCCGACGAGGAGATCTACAAGCTCGCATGGTTGAATCATATGTGGAATAGATGGGACATGATGGACGCTTCGTCTTTCGTAAGCGAAGCGTAGCTCCCGATTAGTTCGTATTTTTGTTATTCTGCAGTTCCGTTGTTTCACACGGTTCGTCGACTTGCTTTATGCGCTCATCGATGTCAATTAAGCTTCTGTGACTCAGATAATGACGTTCATCATCTTCTCTCTGTCTCGAGCCGTGTGCGGGAATCCGTATGTAATTTTTGATGCCTATAAGCGCTACACCCGCTCCCGTCACTGTCTTCTTGTAAGGAATCAATATCACCATCTTGCTGAACTTGTCCACCATAACGAACAAGTAATCATTCCCGCGTTTGGTCGTTGACAACCCTTCTAAGAAATCCATAAAGATACTCTCCCACAGTGTAGAAGGCACCGACAACAGTAGATACAATCCCTGCTTTCTGTTAGAAGACTTTGATGTGCAACATAGCTTACATTCTCCAACATACTGGGTAACATCGTTTAACATTTTTGGCCAAAAGACATAGAGTCGAAGATTGAGTAGCGTCTTTTGAATCTCAAAATGACATTGCACACGCGACGTATGTGCCTCTCTAATCCACTGCAACCGTTCGCCATCCTCCGGAGTGCAAAGTAATGTCCCATGATACAACAAACCATCTTCCGACCTGCTTTTACCTGCTCGAACACACTGCCGAAGTCTCTGCTGGATGTGTACGTTTGTGCATAGTCTAAGGGAACCAATGACTGAATACGCGTCGCCACCAACAAAGCTCACATCGACGGTCGAGATAGCATATCGGCCAACTTGTTAGTCGCTCCCTTGTACCTAATGATGATGTTGAACGCTATCAAATAGGACATCTACTTCATGTGTTGTGCCTTTTGTAGCCTCGTCTGGGCATGTAGAAACTCCAATGACTTAGTGATCTGAGTGCACAGCCACCTCCTTACCCAACAGGTACACCCTCTAATGCTTGATCGCTTGGTAGAGCACATAAAACTCCTTAGCGTAAGTTGGATAGTTCTGAATGACATCCGTAAACATCTCAGAATGGTACTCCACCGGCTTTCTATCCTGCGTCAACACGACGCCCATAGTATAGCTTGAAGCGTTGGTCTCTACCTCAAAGGTTCTCCGTAAATTAGATAACGCCAACACCGGTGCCTTCGAGATATTCTTCAGTAACTGAAAAGCCTTCTCATGAGTCCGACCCCACTCGAACTGAGTTTGCGCCTTAGTAAGGCCATGTAAGGGTGCCGCATAAATAGAAAAATATCGAATAAACTTGCGCAAATACTGGCAAGCCCCATGAAGCTTCTCACCTCCGTCACTGTCTTTGGCGTCGGCCATTAATGGAAGCAGTAAAAAGGAGATTGTATTTGTTTAATAAACAGAGATGTCCTTAACATAGTTGAATGAAGAAAAAAGAGTCATGTAGCCGACCCCAAATGTTTGGAATAAAGGTTTGCTTCTTGTTATTTTTGACATTTATATAGTTGATAAAACTTTTAGGGACGATTGCAATAACTGGCACCTTTATGGCTTAACTGTCATGATTGCAAAAGCTATCTAGAAGCACCTGACTTTATATTGTGAAGCCTATATTTATCTGATACTCTTTTCTACTCATTCTGTTTTCAACTGTGACTGTGCTACTGCTTCTTGCTAATCAAGTAGTCAACACTTTTTTTTTCAGTATTTAAGGTGATCAGCTGCAGGTGTTTTCTTTTAGGTAATTCCTTTTGGTAGCATGATAAGCAGAAAACTTGGCATGAATTCTCCCTTCGCTTTGATCTCTGATGCAGACATGAATGTTACTGATGAACAAGGAGATATACACGTGTAAGTTTTCCAGCGCAATTTTCAACATTTACCTCATTCTTCCAAGCACATTGTTTTCTTGATATTTTTTCTTGTGGAAAGTAAAGGTGCACCCCTCCCCCTCTCCATCCCTCCTCTTCTGCACCCAACATCCCCACTTTATTAATATAGTCAGATGTCTATTTTTTCCACATTATATTTGCTACGTAGATAATTGTTGAAACTTTGATAATATTTTCTGTAAAGTTTCAGCTGTTTTCCAGTGTTGCAGGTCTTGAAGATACTGATGCTAGTGCATCTTATGAATCTTTATTTGACTCTGAACAGTCACAATCTTCAGAAAGCTCCTCTCCTTGTAGTTGTGAAGACGAAGTTGCTCCTGGAGCATTTGCTGAGCTGCCTGATATTTTGCACCAACCACCGCAATTCCTGTTTTATAATTTAGATACATGTAATGCTAGAGGACATACGTTGCAGAAAGCTGAAACTGAAAATCCACATACTTTTGAGCACTATTTCTGTAAAAAATATGAAACTACGGATACCATCAATCCACTTTTTGACCACTCTCAGGAGAATGGGAATCAAGATCAAGTGAGAGAAAAGATAAGCGAGATAAATATTACTTTTAAATCTGATGCAACTGGATGTGTTAAATTGTCAAAGGCTATGGATGATGGGAATCTCTCTGGGACATGCTGGCCACTAGGAGCATTATCAAAGAATCCTTTCCATGACGATATGAAGCACCAGGTTTTTAAGCAGCATCGGTTCCCTGGATCTTGTCAGCAGAAGGCGAATGGGAGGATGGAAGCCTTGGAAGAGGGAAAAACAGATAGGAATCAAATGTTATTCAGTTCTGAGTTAGATGCGACTGGAAAGACCGAAATGATTAAAGAGAAAGTTGAAACTCTTTCTTTGCACATTCAGCAATCATGGAATTCTTGTGATAGCTATGATCTTAGCATTAACCCTACATTAGCTAAAACTGCTTGGCTTCGTACAGTGCGTAACGTAAGAGACAAAGGTGTAATCAGTACTGGATCTTGCTTTCCATACTTTGATTTCTCATCAGTTTCAGATCCTTGTAAGGGTTATTCGGAAAGTCTGATTGCCAGTCAAGGCCATGGATCTCAAGTTAAAGCTCCTAAACTTGTGTCTTCTGCTTCTCTTGCTGTAGAAGTAAATGGAAATCCTGATGATAGTGCCCGAGATACCGTAACAGGTCAACCAGTTCAGAGTCCTGGTTGTTCATTGAGACAAACAAATGAACTATTACATGTCCTTCCACCAAGTGCTTTTGGTGGATCAAGTTGGGAGCGATTATTGAACTACCCTGGCGAAGCAAGCTCATTTTGCAATGAAGATGAATCGTCTGATTTGGCGGAAACTTTTGAGACCCCACTTGATGTAATAATTGACAAATGCATACTACAAGAAGTCTTGATTCAGTATCCTTCAATTGCTTTGTTATTTGTGAGAACATAGTTATTCAGCATCTTTTCCATGCGGGTTTTATCGTAAGAAACATGAATATGGTTCACTTCACTACACTTGAATTTCTTAAAGAGCAGAACACATGGGCATGATTACATGAGAATATAATATATATCAATAATAGAGTGCATATATAGATACATAACAGTTTTCCATGAATCCAGAGTTCAGATATAATTTTCAGATATAATGTATAATGATTATGTACTAAAAATTTTAGCCTATCAAATAATTTTCATGACTTTGCAGAGCATATGTTTTCTTGTTCGAGCATCATGTTTATCAAATGAACCAAATCCTAAGCTGCATATTTTTGTAATCTCATTTGTTCCAAAATTGAATGTTGACACCTATATTAGTTTTTTCTTGTTGCCTATATGCTGTTATTTCTGGGATAAAAGTATAAGGTATATGTGTGTGACCAAGTTTAAGAAACTTTTAATATTTTTTAGTTGGCCATCACTGTATGTAATTTCCTTAACTCCACCAGATATAAATATGTCAGCAACTTTGCCATCAAGTTACTGAAAGAAGGTTTTGATCTGCACAATCATCTAGTGGCATTGCGGCGCTACCATTTCATGGAACAAGCAGACTGGGCAGATTCATTCATTTTGTCTCTTCGTGGTCAAGTAATCCCCTAATTTCCATGATTACTGCAAACCCTTTTCTTACTATGACTGTCATTTGATTGGTAGGCATGCGGTCATCTTTTTTGTTGACTTGTCTTTTTTCCCTCCTAGAAATGGTCTATTATTGAACCTGGAGAGAAGATAGCCAAAATTCAAGGGCTCCTTGATTTAGCACTGCAGAGGTCTTCTTGTGGGAATGATCCATATAAAGAAAGATTATTTGTAAAAGCAAACGGACAAGGACAACACATGATTTCTCAGCAAAATTCTGCAATTAGTAGTGATATACTTCTGATACAATATCTTATTTCAGTTTAAATTTCCAATTAGATATATCTATTGAAGTTTGTAACCATTTTTGTTGTTTTTTTTTAATTTATTATATAATAGGTCTCCTTGCCTTCGATTTTATGGTGTTGGGTTTCAGAGTGGATTGGCCTGTTAATATCATTATAACTCAGGATGCATTGAAAACATATGCTGAGATTTTCAGTTACCTTGTTCAAGTCAGGCTTGCTTTTATTTCCTTGACCGATGTGTGGCACTGGCTAAAGGTATTCTTCTTGTAGTACTTGTATTCTCTGTGAACAAGTTTTTATGACTGATATCCACTGCCGTCATCAATTTCTGGAATGTATATACTTTTTGCTTATGGTACGGTATCAGTCATGCTTCTATAAATCATTTGATTAATATTATACTCTGTGCTGAGCTCAAGTTAGTTATGTATGCTAGAGCTTTCCAATATTACCTGGATGTGATTCTATATCAATATGTGCACAGGAGAATCTTTTGGAAGGAATTCATGCATTTCTTCTTTGGTGCTAACAAAATGTCTAACCTAATCTACTGTGCAAAATTATACACAAAACAGCCATGCAACTTAGATTGAATGCCTCCATCTTCCTATTGCTGAGCATGATCAGCATGCCAATTGCCAAAAATTGAATATAGTGAAGATCTTGTGAATATTGCTTGCCTAATTTTCTGCTTAATTGTTCTCCATCAGTTGTTTCAACGGTATGCATTAGACTTCCTACATCATAGAATATAATTCTTGCTCATTTTTTCAGCTTGATGAAGTGTACTATAGCAAGAATTAGCATGTTATGCACTAGATCCTTGGAGAATCTATTATTTGACTTTGTTAACATCTTTACATGAGATCGAGTTTATAAAGTGCATCGCTTGTTTTAATCACTTCCATTCTCAAAACTAGAGCTAATTTGAGCAAAAATTTTGGTCTCAACTGTAATACAATGCTTTTCACATGCTCAGTGAGCCATCAAGACAAGTGAAATCGATATGTTGTGATTTCAATAACTTCAGATAAAACTACATTCTTATCATTCTGCTCTTAAAATCAAAACTTCTAACTTCTTGGTTAAATTTCTTTCACCAATTTCTTGGAGTTTGCTTAAGTCTTTCAACCATTTATTAGTTTGTCAAACTAATCATTTTCATCATGTTCTTTTTTACTATCTGATTTCATATGTAGATTCACTTTCATTCTCACTAGAAATTGCAATTATTTACCTTATGAAACATGTGCAGTTTTGACTGGTGAAAAATATGATTTATGGCCATAAATTGGCATGCTAATGTGCATTTTTCATATTCTCTTCTAGAGAAGGCCTGAATTTTTTTTTAATGAATAGCAACTTCCAGGAAATGAATATTATTAACTGGCAGATCTGTTGATGTCCTCATAATCATTATCTTTTATAATCTTTCCTGTTGTTCATATACTTTTTTAACAGTTAAGTTTCAGGTGTAGATATAGCTTCTTGTAGTCTTTAGGATCACCTTCAGTAAGAATATAAACATTTTCTAGTCCAAACTCCCCCATTCTAAGTTCTGGTTTTATATTAGTTTGATGTAGACTTCTAACCTTACAATTCTGATTGATGTCTATGTTAGTCTTGTTAGATTCATTGGGCACTACAAATTGACCATTGTTTCACTGCTTTACCCTATTCCTTTTCTTTTACCTCTAGGCAATAGTCATTTTATATGATCAGAATAATCAGTTGCCTCAGCTTGCAGCACCTTTGCTTCTTGTTGTTAAACAGGCTTCTAAGGTTTTAGCATATTGTTACACAATACACATTCACTTCCTTTACCATGCATTATGTGTGCGATTGCAAAGGACCTTAAGCATAGCTATTTAACTTAAGCAAATAAGATCTGGCTTCCTATTCTCGAAAATGTATACGATGTTTCATCTTTGATTGTTATGTTAACTCTATTACTCATAATGAATATCTGCAGGCTGATAGTTATTCAACTCATCATAGTCAAAGTACAGGATACCGCAAGATGGACTTGACGATGATAATGAAAATGAGGTTTGTTCAAGAGTTCTCCTTGCTTTTAACTTTAAGTTCCATGAGGGCTTTTTTTATTCTTTGATTGAGCATTTTTCGCCCTTGCATCACTGAGTGCTCCCTATGATTAAGCATGATGAATGTAATCCCCTTGGAGATCTTTGAATTTCCACAAAAATGACGTTCTTTATTTTTTGGCAGTAATGAAGCTTGCCTGTTGTGGAACCATTTGGGTTATTTTTCTGTTCATAGATGATTTAAAATTTCTACGGCTCAGACCACTTGATAAGTCCAATACTCCTTGTCACTTTACTACTTTTCACTCCAGTGTTTGATATCTCAGTATCGATATCATTGTTAGTCATGTTGGATAACGATTTAAGGTATTGGTTTCAGAAATTTTAAGATTTTTCACTCCGAACTCCGAAGTACTGGATGTTGCTGTTGACAGTTTGTGTCATTTACAGGCTTTCTACATTGAACCTTTTTTTCTCCCAATATAACATTATCAACAAGTTTTGATACTTCAGGATTCCAAAATTGGGAATAGAATTGCTTGGAAGTTGTTTGCATAATTTCTGGTTTTCATACGCTAGAAAAACTATATTTTATTTTAATCACTATGAGCTTGAACTGAGTCCATGTCTGGGAACATCTTATATTGATATCTTGCTGGATCTTTATGGTTTTCTCATTCATTAAAATGAAGTTTAGATGTAGAAACTATCTACCTTACATTTTTCATATATCATTTTAGGCAACAAATAAATCACTTTGTGCGTACATTGCAAGAGTATGTGCATTCCCATCTGTCAGATGTATCATGGTGTAAACTCCAGAATTCCCTTCAGCATCGGGTATGAAATCAAATCACTTTCCGCATTTACTGCAACATTACTTATAGTTGGTTGTGTACTTGGTGCTTATTATTATTATATATATCACTATAAAGAGTCATGGACTAATTATATAAGAAGGATTTATTGCATTATTGTTGTGGGATATGCAAGGTTGTATATATCTCTCTTTAGAAAGTACCCGAGAGTTGTCCACTGAAAATAAGCATGCAATTGCACTTTACTCATCTTCAATTTATGTTTTTATGCATTTATGTACTTATTATGATAATAGATTTTTGTTGCATAACCTCACTCCTGGTACTTGTAAAGTTCTGATTTTCATCAGGCTTTTTTATTTTTTATTTTTATTTTTGCATGCTTCTCAGTAGGAATAACCAAATGTTCAACCTGGTGACTATTGTGGTCTTATAATTAGAGGGATCCCAAGGGGTTGGAAATTCGTACTGCAAGTGATGCTGTGATCAAGGTTCTTACATAAAAAGTTGAAGAGGCTATGAATTTGATGAATATAACAATATTTAGGAGGATCTCCTTTTTCAGTACCTTGGTTAAGAGATGCTTTTTAAGAAGACTGTTTTTGATTCAGTATCAAATGACTGTTTCACAATTACCATGGCCATATGCAAGCTTTAGGAATAAACAGTGCAGGACGTGGTTAACAGGAAAACATAGAATTCGTTTTTTCTTGGTCCACATTTTTGGTCCATGATCCATTAGCCTAAGCTTTTGAAGAGGTAGTCCATGTTACATTTCATTTGTTCCTAATAGTGTGCTTATTTAGTCCGTGATACATTTCATCATCTAGACAAAGTTCCATGTGGTCCTAATAGTATGCTCAGTTATCATCAGTTTATTCTTCCATTAAAGCAAGTCATGTTTAGCTGGAGACTTATCCATGTCGCTTAAAATAATGAAGGGGTTATTACGTTTACTTGAATTGTCAGACCACAACCCACCAGCTTAAGCTTAAAGCCTAGAAGTGAATCTCACATGATCAGCGTGTCGTGTTGTTGTCTCTTAAAACATTTTGAACAAAAAACTCAGGCTGGATGGAGCTTCTATCTGGAGGAGAGAACAAAATATATGCGACAACTAACTAACAAACAATGGTTTTATTGATACTCTTGCGAGTAGGTTCCTACAGAAGCTGTAACACCACACCTAGTTATTTCCCCACAAAATAGCACGTTGCGACTTTGCATGAATAGCTAGAAGACATATGACCCAAATTGATACTGCAAGAATTTTTTTATTATAGCCATCATTATTACTAATATTATAACCTAATATACAACTAAGGTTGATATACAACTAAGGTTGATATACAACTAAGGTTGATATACAACTAAGTATCCTTTTATTATTAAAAAATGGTGCAACCCAAATTCACTACAAATTTTTTAGTTGAGCTTTGGGCTTTGGCTGAAAATGCTTGGGTTCAAGATTTGGGCTCAAGTTTAGGGGGGATGCTAAAAATTAAAGTATTTTGACAAACATGGGCCCAATATTTACACAAATTCTATAGAAATTATATGTGGGCTTTGGGCCAAATGCTAAAAAATCTAGAGGTGAGAATGCTTACTAACAGCTCACCAAGTAGAATTTTTTTTAACATGTGGCGCATATGGTAGGACTCGTTAAGGGAGCCATCATGATAAGGATAAACATGCACTGTACTACCAAGGTAAAAGAATAAATAAAAAAATATAAATATCAACCAAGGCCATGACTATACATAGGAGGGTCTCGGTTTGGGCTACATACCGTAACAAAAAAAAAAAAAACATATCCATATAGAAGTGAGGCTCTAGTAGAGGAGGTACAAGAAACACAAAGAGGGTGAGGTTACCCAATATATCATGTTTATGAAATATGCAACATTTCCCTTCCTTTCATTTCTTTTGTCATTAACTTGTTATGATGATAGTTAAGCAAGCTCCTCTATTATACATTTTCCTCCTTCAGTGCTTTGTCCTTAGTTCATTCTATCTATAAGATAATAGTCAAGTGAGATTATCTAGTATAATATACTTTCTATGCAAAAGTTGCTTTTTCTTGTAGTTATTTGGTAATTGTACGTGTACGTTTTCTTTTCTGTTAATTGTTAAAACATGCCATGCTTCAAACTTTTGAAATCAACCATGAAAATGTCAGTTATTTGGAATTTACTCCTAAGAAGAATTATTCTATTGGTTTCACTTTGGATACGAGGAACTAAAGTAATAAGTCTTTGATCTTAAATGGATTTTTTGTAAATAAACATAAGATATAAAGGGCCTGTTAATCACTTAGTCTATATAAACTATAAACTAAATATATAACTTTGGCATTTCCTAAAGCTTAACTGTATACCCACATTTTTGGTTGATTTGGTTCAACATATAAATTTTAATACAATCATATTTTAATCTTATGAACCTATCATTTCAATTTGACCTTAAATTCTCTGCTACGCTTTTAAATTAGAATTAAGTCTACAATTTTTACCTCTATATATAAATAATTAATATTATAATTGTTTGTTTCAAATAAATTCATTGTATTAATCTGTGCATACATATTGCCTACAACCTCAGTGCCACATTTATTGATTGATAACACTGAAAAGGATCCGTCAGTGTTGAATGGGTAAATTGATCGTTATTGATTAATCAACAGATATCTGGATTATGCGAGGCTTACGCCTTAAATTGTTATCGTTATTGCTATCGTTTTAGCGTGAATGGGGACGAATGTCAAAGTGGACACTGAGAAAATTGTATTCCATACATTGTTAATTAATTTCAGTATTAATTGAGTTTGAATTTCCCAGATTACTAACTATTCATCATTTTACTAAATTTTACTATATAATGTATTGGTGATGTCACTGGGCTAGTGTAGCTCATTCTTTTATTAATCCACTTTTTCAGATCAAGAGGGAGCATAAGTAGAGGACCATTGCTAGAAAACTTTCGGATCAAATTTTGTAAAATGACTTGTAATAGCTAGCGAAGGAGGAGCATGTTATGTACTATATATATATATGAGAAATATGGAGAACCTTGGTACCAAGTTCTTTTATTGAACTTAGTAGTGAGGTGGCCAAATCTGGCCCCTACATCACACCTCGAAGATGGAGTCTCTTTTTTGAAGTAGGTGAATAGTAATTGAGGCTCTCTCTTCAAGGCGTGATGTATGGACCAGATCTTGCCACCTCACTACCAAGTTCAATAAAAGAACTTGGTACCAAGGTTCT